>CAIGRP010128170.1:0-44870 GCA_903798385.1 Fraxinus cuspidata | reverse complement strand
TATGTCACATGAGTTACAAAAGCAACATGAGAGTATAGATGCTAGCACATGATTTTTCATCTCAAAGTGTTGAATGATGAACAATCACCTATGGAAAGATATGAGATTTTTGCTAGCAACTATATTAATGCATAATGACAAAAGAATCCTGTATTGAGAATGTTGACTACATTGAGAAGTTGTCTCAATTGAGTTCAATCATGAACCATGAACTAAGTATAGACTTGGTTTTGTAATATCTGCTAGAGAGTTATTCATGACTAATTATGAATTTAACGTGAATAAATTCAAATGCACACTCATTAAGTTGCTAAACATGCTTAAGATTGTTAATCCAATATCTAAGTTTGTAGTGAGCAAATCTTAGCCATGGATTCCTCTAGGGAAGTCTAAAGGATGTTTTAGGAAAGCAACCAAGATGGCTAAGACAGTCAAAGCAAATAAGGACAATACCGAATATAATGACCCTTATTATTATCATTTTGGAATGTTAGGTCATTGTAAAAGAAACAGCAAGTATTTCATTAACTTCTTGGGTAGTATATACTAGATATGGATATTATATTTGTATAATTATGCAGAAACTAAATAAAAGGAGATCACTGCAAAAGGAAGAAGTTGACATGCACGTAGAAAATGAGCAAATATTGCTGCATTGCTTGTAGAAGCATATTTTTTGCCATTATCTTTAGGCTTAGTATTACAATTAGAGAAATGTTACCCACCATTACCAGAGCATTATAATAAATTTCATGTTTGGACATGAATTATTTTAATGTTAAAGACAATTGTAGTTCATTTTTATTTTGATAAGATCTTAATGGTTATGGTAAATTACAAAATGAAATTTATACTCTAAATATTTAGTATTCAATAATGAGTATAGAAATTGAAAGGCATAAAAATAATAATCTGAATAACATCTATATCGGTATTGCAGATTTGGTCACATAAATGATAATGCAATTTCAAAATTACATCGAGATGTATATTTGGTTCAAATAATTTTGAATTATTTGACAAATATGAAACATGCTTGTTAGGCACAATTACCAAATCCTCTTTTTACTTGAAAAGGTTAGAGATCTACACAATTACTAAGTCTAATACACAATGATGTATGTGAACCCATATCAATTAATCATAGATGAACTTTCTCTTATCTCATCACATTTACTGACGACCATTTTAGAAATTGTCATGTATATTTGATGAAATTTGAAGTATGAAACTTTTGAAATGTTCAAGAAATTTAACTAGAAATAGAGAAACAAATATTTAAATATATTTTCACACTAAGACCTGATCGATGTGGTAAACATTAAAAGGGAGAATTTTAGATTATCTAAAAGAGAATGTGATTTTCTTGCAGTGGATTCTTTCACATACACTACAGTATAGAGTATAATAACATATTTGAAAGGAGGAATTGTACACTATTAGATATAGTGCAATTAATAACAAGCCATCCAAACCTTCCAAAAATCGTTTTGAGGTCATGCACTGATTGTTACGTGCTATGCACTAAATCGTGTCCTATCTAAGTCGGTTGAAAAAATTCTATATGAGTTATGAAAATGTCGAAGGTCCAACTTGTCTCATATTAAAGTTTGGGACTGTGACGCTTATGTAAAGCTCACTGAATCAGATAAGCTTAAAGCTAAATCCAAAAAATAAAATACATATTTTGAGATATTTGGATATCAATTCTATAATCCCATTAAGAAGAAAGTCTTCATCTCACGACATACCGTTTCCTAGAGAAAGAGTTTATTCTTGGATAAGATAGTGAGAGTAAAATAGAACTTGAAGGAGTTCAAGAGTCCACATATATAGTCGACCAAGTAAATGAATATGAGTCTGATCCCACACCTCCTGAGGGACATACTCTTGATCAATAAGTAGATACTTCTGAGAACATGTTAGCTCCGTGTAAATCTTGTAGGATCATTCAACCTCCTAAAAGGTATGAATCTATGATTACTAATGAGGCATTACTAATCAAGGATGATAAACCTACTAATTACACAGAAGCAAAATCAAGTGTTGACTTAAAGAGATGGCAGGAGACCATGGAATCCGAAATGAACTCAATGTATGAAAACAAGGTTTGGACCTTGGTAGACCCTCCTGATGGGATGAAACCCGTAGGTTGTAATTAAGTTTACAAGAAAAGGTTGACGTGGATGGAAACATCTATACATACAAAGCAAGACTAATAGAAAAAGGTTACAAATAAAGACAAGGTGTTGACTTTGATGAAACTTTTTCCCCTATAGCCATGCTGAACTAGGAACTTGTAAGAGGAAGTGTATATGATACAACTCGAAAGTTTTGAATCCAAAGAAGTCAACAAGGTTTACAAGCTTGATCAATCCATTTATAGATTAAAGTAAGCCTCTAGGAGTTGGAATCTTTGCTTTGATGAATAATCAAAATGTTTGATTTTATCAAGATAAACCACGCGTTTACAAGAAGATAGTGGGAGCGTTGTCGTATTCCTAATATTATATGTAGATGGCATATTATTAATAGGAAACGATGTCTCTATGTTTAAATTGTTGAAATTATGGTTGTGAAATATTTTTTTCGTGAGAGATATGGGAGAAGCAACTCGATCTATAGAGATAGATCTAGAAGATTGCTTAACTCATCCTATTCTATATAGAAAAAGTCTTGAGAAGATTTTATATAGAGAAAATGAGCTGAGAGTTCATAGATACACTGATACTAATTTCTAGTCAGACTAGAATGATAACATATCTCAATCGAGATATTGGTTTACCCTTAAGCAGTGTATTGTAAAGAGTCCAAAAAGGAAACAATCATTGATTTAATATTAGAAGCCTTATACATCATCGATTTAATATTAGAAGCCTTATACATCATTGATTTAATGTAATATTTCTCTCCAATATTTCATATTTGAATTTTTCCATTTTCCACACTTTTGCATTCTTTTTACCAATTCTTCATTAAACATAAAGTCTTACCTACAAAACACAATATAACATAAATTAGGAAGAATTTATCGAAATAATAATAAAATATCTTAATTTAGGGCATTGAATAGGTGTAGAAACTACATTTATCACACCCCCAAACTTGAATCTTTGTTTGTCTTCAAACAAAATTAAAATATAAACACAAAATATTAATTATCTAACTGGTGACCAGTCAATCTAGTAAAGCAAGAAGATTTAGCTAGGTAACCTTGCTTTTTATCTCGGGATTGAAATCATAATATCAAATCTATACACAAATTCAAAATCACAATACAAAATTTAAAATCTACTTTTCCAATGTAAAATCGACGTGTGTGTGAAGAATTAAGCATAAAATTATGAATTCATAAGTTGTTTCAATGCCAAACCCTCAATGGTCAAATATATTCTTTCATCACTCGTAAGATTCATGCACCCCCAAACTTATTATTTTAACTCTTTTCCAGTGTGTGAACTAAGGTTGTATTTTTTAATATCCTCACATCTCTAGTTTGTCAAAATTTCACCAATTACATTTCAACATTTTAATAAGCAAGGATTCTCCATTAATTTTGACGCGTTTTCTATTTCAAGCACCTGTTTTTTCTAATTATTTTTTTAAAAAATTAATTTTATATTTATTTGAAGTATTTTCTCTTTTAAGCTTTCTAAATGACCAATATAACAAGCTTTCGGCCGATTACTCCCAAGTCAGATGATCATAGGGCACCAATTTTTAAGACCCTTGTAGGTTTATTGCTCGAGTCATAAAAACTACGAAGAGAACTTTTCTTAAATTTTTTTTATGCCTTGATCCCTCATTCAGTACAAATTCAAGTAGAACGACCTCTAACTTGAGATTTTCACTTGATTGCATCCTATTAACCTTAGAAATTCACAAAAAAATTTTAATTTCATGCATGAAATCCTTATTTATCTCAACATCTTTCTATAACAATGAGATCCCCTCAAATTATTCTAAATTTGATCTAAGAATGTAAAATTTAGTGGTTTTGGGTTTAATATCTATAGTCCACTATTTCAACCTATCCAATTATGAAATCAACTCATTCGTGCACAATGCTTAACTTAATTCATATGCTCAATATATATCAAATTTCACATGGAAAAGCAAAAAATAAAAAAATAAAAAAATTTAAGCATACAACTTATTTGCCATTCATGGATCAATTCATGATTTAATATATTCATCATTGCCAGCCAGGCCAACTAACTCACACAAGTAAACAAAAATAAAATATTTTTATTTGATTTCTTGTTTTACTCTTTTTTATTTTAATTTTTTTACTAAAGCAATACAAGCACAAAAAAAAAAAAATGAAAACTCATGTTTTCCACCCCCAAAATTAAACTAGACATTGTCATCAATGTCTTTATTCCTAAACCCACATATAAATGGGTGGGGAAGAACGTTAAGAAAAGACTCTCCCCAATATGGCATAAAATTCAATGGCTTGTTTTTCTATTGCTCCCGTTGGCTCCATGGTCAATATTGGTTTAAATGTTCCGCGACATCGTGTTCCTAAAAAATCAAATAAAGTATTAAGATCAAATAATTGGAATAAGTGTTACTTAGCTCCAACATCTAATAAACCAATTAACATATCGAAAATTCAAGGAAAAATAGGGTATGGATGATGAGTCACAAATAAACTTCAAATAAACTAAATTATCTAAAAACTCAAAAATAGAATAAATAAAAAGAAAAAAAGCTTGGGTTGCCTCTTTAGAAGCGCTTCTTTGACGTCACTAGATTGATTTTGTGTCATGTTTGATCATGGTGGCTTGAACTAATTTATGTCATCATTGAACTTTGCGCAATTTTCATTTATGCATCATTTTTTTGCTATCCATATTTTATATTTCCATTTTCATCTATACCAAGAGATCCACCAAAGTTTGATTTTCCATTCTGACAGGTGTCTCTTCTTCATCATTTCTAAAGTAATGATTTTCATTGGAATGTTTCTCAAAAGGGGTATAAAGATTAAATATCTCTTGCTTTTCCTCCACCTTCAATATTAGCTCACCCTTCTCCATGTCAATTAGAGAATGTCTCGATCATTTGGTATGTCCAGCACAATGAAGTCTACCGGGAATATAAAATTTCCTACTTTTATGAGATATCTGTATGTCCAGCACAATGAAGTCTACCGGGAATATAAAATTTCCTACTTTTATGAGAACATCTTCAACTTTGCCACGTGGCTTTGAAAGTGTTGTATCAGCTAGTTGTGGCATTATTGATGTTGATTTGACTTAACCCAATCCCAATTTCTTGTAAACAAAATATGGCATTAGATTTATAATAGCACATGTGTTACATAATGCATTAATAGCAAAAGAATTTCCAATTGAAATAGGCAAAGTAAAACTCTCTAGATCTTTTAACTTGGGAGGCAATTTGTTTTGCAATCTTGCACTACTTTTCTCCATTAATGCCACCATTTCAAACTCCGGAAGCTTTCTTTTCTTTGTCAACATCTCTTTCAAAATTTTTGTGTAACTTGGAATTCGTAATATCCCATTAATCAACTGAATATTGATCTGGAGCTTCTCGAGAACATTAAGAAAATTTTCAACTTTTGTGTCTTTTATAAAATTTCCTACTTTTATGAGAACATCTTCAACTTTGCCACGTGGCTTTGAAAGTGTTGTATCAGCTAGTTGTAGCGTTATTGATGTTGATTTGACTTAACCCAATCCCAATTTCTTGTAAACAAAATATGGCATTAGATTTATAATAGCACATGTGTTACATAATGCATTAATAGCAAAAGAATTTCCAATTGAAATAGGCAAAGTAAAACTCCCTAGATCTTTTAACTTGGGAGGCAATTTGTTTTGCAATCTTGCACTACTTTTCTCCATTAATGCCACCATTTCAAACTTCAGAAGCTTTCTTTTCTTTGTCAACATCTCTTTCAAAATTTTTGTGTAACTTGGAATTCGTAATATCCCATTAATCAACTGAATATTGATCTGGAGCTTCTCGAGAACATCAAGAAAATTTTCAAGTTTTGTGTCTTGTTTATTCTTCTTAAGCTATTAAGGAAAAGGAATGGGAGGTATATAAGCCTTGACTAAACTTGGTGCCTTGGAAGTGGATGCTTCTGTACATTCTTCATTCTCAATTGAGGCGGGTGCAAAAAATTTCTCCATTATAGCTTCGTTAACATCTTCTTGGCCATCTTTTCTTTATGGCCATTTCACAGTAATCTCTGGTAATTGTACGACACTCCTTGTACTTATAGCATGAATATTTTCCTCCATTGAATTCTTTCAAGTTGTTGGGGGAATGGAAGCTGATGTACATATGCTTTAACTTCTACAGGAGCCATGGGTGGATCGTTTTTCACTTGTCATCACTTGCTCATTAGGATTTGTCATTGTATTGCTTAGCAATGATCCCCGTGGACCTTCTATAAGTTGTTGAGCTATCTGACCAATCAGTGTCTCCAACTTCTTGATAGATGCATACTGATTTTGAAAATTAGTATCAATATGTTGGAATATTTTGTTTTCTGTTGAAATACTGTCTGTTTTCTGTACATATTGATGAAACATCTCCCCCAAACTTGGTTTTTTCTCCTACTGGGAATTGTTTGAACCATTCCCTTATTGATTATTTAACATCTGAAATTCGGGTGATGTCTCCATACTGGGTTATATGTTTGCGAATATGGGTAAAAAATACGGGACCCGTTTTGAATGATGTCTCCAACAATTATTCTCTTTTTCTTATTAACCATGTAATCCCCAATAAATAATATTACATGTGAACCCAATTTTTTTTAACCACACATTCTTTAAAATAAAAATAAAAATAAAAATATATTCCATATAATATAATAACAAATAATGGGAGCCAAACAAGGGCCTAAGTTAGAGAACGTTTTGATTAAATAGGTATTTAATGTGGGGCATTGTACTAATCAGGATATGAAAAATTATATACATACATACATACATACATATAGATAGATACTTCACATATGAAACTTCTCTTTATAGTCTTTATGACTCGAGTTATTAAATTTCTAAGGGTGTCTAAAACCATGTAACTTGGGAGTCATCGGCCTACATGCCTTGATTAAATCTCAAATACTTATTTGAAAGAATTAGATCTTTGATAAGGAATTATTAACTTAGTTGAGCCTTGGAGGTTGATGCAATCACTTAACCTATAGCCAAAATCACTCAACACATGTAATTCACGAACATAATCAATTCTTATCTAGATAATCATCTTAATGGGTTCAGCCACCCCAAAACTTATTCTCATAAAAAGGTCAAGTGATTGACAGTGGGCATTATATAATAAATTGCAACCTAGTTCTACCAACTTAAGAATCCATCATATTATACAACAATCTCCAAACCTGAACAACAATTATAAGTGGCTATGTGCGCTTAATGATAATAATGCGGTATCATATGGATATGTAGAATATATAATAAGCACAAAGTGGCATAATTCGGTCATATATCATAAATAAAGATGAACTTCACATAAAATCATCACTAGCCTTTACATCCAACAAACACAATATTTTTTTGTAATACTTTTTTGAAAAAAAATAATTTAAAAACCATTTTTCTTTAATTTTTTTTAAAGCAATAATTTTTGGAAATAGTATAAGAGTGATTTTGATCAACTGTTAACCAAATATTTGGATGGATCCCACTACTTGATTTTAGCAAGAAATGGGTTGAACATGTTCTACTCCTAAAGTAGATGAGTTTGTTATATTTGAAAGTCTGAAAACTATTTTTGGATGAATGATAAATTAGTGAATTAAGTAGGGTTGACAGAACATAATTGTTGAATTAATTAAATGGAAAAATAAAAAAATCAATCGACCGCTCGAGGGGAAGTCTCACGCTTAGCGAGAGGTCAAGTTCTGAAAATATCGCTTGAGCGGTCAGGCTGGTGGACATCAAGTGATTTTTGAACTGAGATAACTTTTCGTGAACAAGTTGATTTTTGGGTTATGTCTTTCCGACTGTAACTATTCAACCTCTATATATTTGGCCCCTCTATGTTGGTTTCATTCGCTTCAATTATATGAAATCATTGCATCCATAAACATCAAATTTAGAAGCCAAAATTCTACATAAAAGTTGTTTTCTTTTTCATACAAAAAAAGAAGTACAAAACTTCATCTAGTTCACCGTTTCTAGTGATTCGAAGTGTTGCCATCACAAGAAGAGATCATTATATCTTAAGAGACGATTTCCAATCCACCATTGGCACCTGGCTCGATTTATTCTTCATTCATATTCAGGTTCTTATTCTTGTCATGTTTTCTTCAATTTCTGGGTAAGTTTGCATTGTTTGTTGGTTTACTATAATAAATAAATAACTTCCACCAATTTTTCCTACAATAATGATATGCAAAAACACAAAAAGACAACTCACAAGTTGGCTCAACTCCCAAACTTAAATATATGTGCCAAAGTAAGAAAAATAATCTTTCTCTTTGGCATGTCTCCAAGAATACTGATTGGTGCAACATAGTTTCACCCCAAGTTCAGAAAGCTTCCACAATCTAGAAAACATATGTGTATCCTACAAAATAATCATGAACCAGTTATTTTGAGGACACTAGCTAAATAAAATATAATGAATAGAAACAACTACACTGCAGATTCAAAATGCAAGAGAAGGGATAGAAATGGATTACTTCCCAATAACAACTTTTTTACGGTCATTAGCTTAACTTCTAGCCTTAGATTTCAAAAGTTTAATCATAGGATATTTCTAGATCATCAAAGGCGTCACTCTCCAATATTCTTCTTATCTTCAGCTGCATGTTATGCGGTTTGTTAGTTTTCATTTAATGAATGCAACATTTACGTCAATGATAAACTCTTATTTTACTTCAACCACATATCTACCATTATTATCCTATACACCATGGCTACATGTTTATCTTTACCTATCTTCTTAGTCCTGACAAGTATTTATCTTATAATTGGATTGTTGGATTACCTCTTCAAAACCCCTTGGAAAAGCTTTTCCTGAATTTTTATGCTTTCCATTTGGTAGCCAGTCTAGTACAGAGGTGGCGGGTATCTCAACATTTCAAGAAGTGTGAAATACTTTTATCATCATGCATCCTCAATGTTGACAAACTTCATAACACATCAAGAACTACAAAGTCAATGGGAAATATGTGAAATACTTTGTTATCATCATGCATCCTTAATGTTAACATACCTCATAACACATCAAGTCCCATAAAGTCAATGGAAAATAAAAATTTGTTTACTCTCATGTATCTTGTACAACCCCTAATGGATTTTTAATTGATCCGCTAGGTTTTGCTTTACTAAGTTCTACCCCTCGCCACCGAGGCTCCAATTGTAGACCACGTCATAGTCCACATGGAGATATGAGTCGACAAAACCAACAAAGACCCAATTCGTCAAAGTAAAGAAATCAAAGAAGAAGCCGATACTCTTTGTCACCAAGCTCTTCACACTGAAGACCTCGAATTCGAAGCTCCCTTTGGCCGAAGCCCTCGCTCAAATCCGGAGCTCCCTTTGGCTGAAACTCTTGCTATTTTTTAGAGGATATGCAGGCAATCTTTAGGAATGATTGATGTAATGTTTGTAATATGAATGTCAGGATTGTTAGCCTAGGTATAAGGTGGCTGACCCGTTGTCAATATATTAAATGCATAGTAGACTGAGTGATGTGAGGCTTCGACCTAAGAGATGAGGCCATGTGGTTCTTATCCAAGTACTTCCACTTCGGCTAGAACTCTATAAATAAGCAACTTTTGTAACATTTGAATCTAATGTAACTCTTTACACTTCAAACCATACTCTATATTCTCTCTTTCTTATTTCATACTTATTTGTTTGAATTTAGATTATTGACTTTGGTTAAGTTATTTGCGAGTATTTGTTAAATATACAATCACCTTTGATCATATTGCCAGTATTTGAACATTTTTATATAATGTTATAGAGCATCTCCAACATCCATAAACATCATCATTTTTCCTATAAATGTTCGATCACAAATTGTTGAAATTTTCTTATGTGGATGCGAGTACGCCATACATCTGTTGTTTACATAAGAATTACAAGAAACATGGTCAAAACATTGGTGCTGCATGTGAGAAATCACATATTAAACCACGAAGAACATGTGCATGATGTTCCGTACTAAAAATGCCATTGCCACTGTTAGAAGCGACCAAATGAGCGCAAGAAAGTGCTATTTGAACTCCCTTAAGAAGGCATAACCCATGGACGTCAATGTAATTTTGATAGTCATTTACATGACTGATGCCCCTTAACAAGGGAAAGATGTCAAAATGGTAGATGATTCTAAAGACGATGTTGTCTCTGAAGTGATAAGAGCCCTTGAAGAAGAGAGAGTTGTTGAAGAAGCTACTAAGTTAGATGAACTAGATCCTTACATAATTGATTGCAAACCTTAAATAGCCCCAGTACAAGAGTTGGAAAGTTTTCTAGTTGATCCTCAGGACCCCTCCAAATCCTTATAGGTTGGAAAAGATCTGCCAGTGGAGGCTAAGGAGAAATTGAAACACTTCTTATGCGATAATTTAGATATCTTTACCTGGAGGGGTGAGGCATGGTCGGTATTGACCTAAAATTTAGTTGTCATCACTTAAAGATTGATCCTCAAGCTACCCATCATCGACAGAAAAGGAGGGCCCTCAACCTAGAAATGTATGGGGCATTGAGGGATGAAGTGAAGAAGTTGATGACAATCGTTTTATTTGAGAATCAACCTCTTTGAAGTTGGTATCTAACCCTATCCTTGTTAGAAAACAGAATGGTAAGTGGATGATATGCATCGATTTTTCCAATCCCAACCAAGCTTGTCCTAAGGAGAGTTTTCCACTCTCACAAATTGTCAGCTCGTTGACTTCACAGCTGGGCATGAACTGCTGAGCTTCATGGATACTTACTTAGGCCATAATTAGATCCTATTGAACCTAGTGGATGAAGAGCATACATCATTTATAATGTATAGAGGTCTCTACTGCTACAAGGTGAGGCCCTTTGGGTTGAAAACATCAGGACCACATATCAATGACTTGTTAATAAGATGTTCATCTACCTCATTGGAAAGCCAATGGAGGTATATGAAGATGATATACTTGTGAAAATTTTGCAATTAAAAGATCATGTGGAACACCTCATCGAAGCCTTTCGAATACTACTGAGGTACAAGATAAGAATAAACTCTCTCAATTGCACATTTAGAGTCGCTTCAGGGAAATTATCGAGCTACATGGTCAACCAAAGAAGTATAGAAGCCAATCCTAAAAAGATAAAAGCCCTAATCGAAATGATGTTGCTCAAAAGCCTAAAGAAGTGAAAAGCCTCACCGGACAGTTAGCAGCCTTGAGTCGCTTCGTCTCAAAGGCAATTGATAAGTGCCTTCCCTTCTTCAAGGTTCTGAAGGGAGGAAAAAAAATTTAGTGGGCGAAAGAGTGTGAAGTAGTATTGCAAGAGCTGAAGAACACTTGGGATTGGCTTTCCTCCTCTCCAAGCCTAAGATTGACAATCCTCTACAACTATACTTGACAGTTGTCACCGATGCTATCAGTTCGATACGTGTGAGGGTGGAGGGTGATCATCAACTGCCTATTTCTTATGTAAGTAAAGCACACTTGCCAGCAGAGACCCGCTATCTAGACATGGAGAAGTTCTCTCTCTTTTGTGACTGCCTCATGGAAATTGAGGCCATACTTCCAAGCCCATAGCATTCAAGAGCTAACAAATTTCCCACTCAAGCAAATACTCCAGAAGCCTAACGCTTGAGAAATGACGATAGAGTGGGCAATACAACTTAGTGAGTTTGACAATGTTTTTAAGATAAAAGCTACCATCAAAGGCTAAGCCTTAGTAGATTTCGTGGCGGAGTTTGCCTACATTCCAGAATTGGAAGAGAAAATTGAATTAGTTTGTTGATGGTTCATCTGGAGACATTCGTCTGGAGACTTAGGCACTAGGGTAGCAGTGGTCTTAGGAAGCCAGAAGGCCATAAGCTTAATTGTGCTATGAGGTTTGGATTCAAGGCTACCAATAATATAATAAAATATAAGGCCTTTCTTGCTGACCTCAAATTGGCTAGGGAGATGTAAATGAAGAGGCTAATTATCAGCAGTGATTCACAGTTTTGTAGTAAGCTAGGTTAATGGCAATTTCTTGGTTAGGGATAACATCATGGCCGCATATCTAAAGTTGGTAATAGAATTTGTTCCAGGCTTTGAAAAGTTTAATTTCGTACAGATCCCACGCATAGAAAATGCCCATGACAACGCTCTTTCGAAGCTAAAAAATAGTAAATATTCCAAACTGCTTACTGTTTTGCTGATAAAACATTTCCCTAGACCCTCTACTTCTAAAAGTCGAAGAGGTAATATGGGTCGAAGATACTCATCCATGGATGCAGCCCATCATGGCATTCCTCAAGAATCAGGCACTACCTTTTGACAAAGAGGAAGCCCAAAAGTTCAGAAGACGAGTAGCACATTTTGTTTTTCAAGATGATGTACTGTATAAGTGAGGTTTTTCCCTATCCCTCATTTGATGCATAGGTGGCAAGTAGGCTACCTACGTGCTCCAAGAAATTCATGAAGGGATTTGTGGCAACCATATAGGGCTTTAGCATAAAAGGTGGATTGAAGCCGAACTCTTAGCCAAAATTACAAAAGCTAAAAATTCCAAATTTATGTGGAAGAACATTATTTTTAGGTTTGGGATCCCCCACTCAATAGTATCTAACAATGGACGATAGTTTGATAACAAAAAAATCAGGGACCTGTGCGAAAAACTAGGAATCAAAAAGCATTTCTCCACATCTACCATCCTCAGCTAATAGGCAGATAGAAGACATCAATAAAACCATCAAGTATACCCTCAAAATAAATTTTAAATGCAACTCTTTTTTTCCATGGCTTATGGAGTAGAGGCTATAAGCACGGTTGAAGTAGGTATTTCCCTCCTCGTCGCTTACAGTTCAATGAAATACCTAATAATGAGTTGAGGAGGTACGAACTTGATTTCATTGATGAAAGGATAAACGAATCCCAAGTGAAGTTAGCTGCCTACCAATGAAAGATGACCCGATACTATAATTCTAAGGCCAAGAAAATGTTTTTTCGTGTAAATGACCTTATATTACAAAGTGTATTCATCTCTTCTAATGAGCCATGAGTGGAGACCATTGGTCCCAATCGTGAAGGTCCCTACCATATTGAGAAGAGGTTCGATTTAGAACCTATAGAATTGAAAATTTGGATGGTAAAGCACAACTTCATCCTTGGAATGAGGTACTATCAGTAGACGTGTGTAAACACTCAGTTCGTGTATGGTTTTTTTAATTCAATAAAAGTGGCCTTCTTAAATTCTTGAAAGCAAAGAAAAGTGTTTCCCAATAACAAAAGTCTTGGGAGAAGCCTCGCCTGATAAGCCATCCACCAGCACGAAAGCGTGGGCATTTCGATGAAGAGATTGAACCTAAAAAGGACGACATCCTTACTCATTGAAGTGGTTAACATATGCCCCCAATGATAAAAGATATGGGGGAAGTCTCTGAATAGATGAACCTTCAACCTCATCCTGAGGAAAGATAGAAGTTAAAAAGTCACAAAGCATATGAACTTATAATACTTGTACAAATTTTGTTTGAAACAAGTATTAACAAAGGCTGAGGCACAATGAAAAGCGATAACATAAAGTTTAGTAAAGTGACATAGATGTAAGAAAAAAGGATTTCATTCACTGAAGATCATTACATGGGGGGCCGAAGTCATTCACATTGTCTAAATAGAAAAGTTACAAAAGCCGAAGCTAAGCAAGTGAGAGAGGGAGATTGGTGCTAGAAAAAGAGACAACGGCTTTGGGGCCAACTGTTTCAAAAGTTGTATTATCGTCCCCAGCCTCATCATCTTCCAACTCAATAACATGGCTACCATGAACTGGAGTCTGAGACTCTACTTTCTCCAAAAACTCTGACCTCAACTCCGAGGTGTTGAAAGTTTGGGAGTGCACCTCAATCTATTCCATAACTTCGATGTATACATATTTCCACTAATATTTTGCAAAGCGTTTATACTCCTTAATTAAATGGAAGTTGGTAATGTACTGCTTCACAGCATCATCACCAGCAAATTGGGCTTCGCCCTTGCCTTTTCAACCTCTTCAGACAAGCCAGTGACTTTGGAGCCAAGCTTTCCCACCTGCTGCATTAATGCACCATTCCCCTTATTTAACCTTTCCAAGGCCTCAGCGGCTATTTTTTGATTGGCTTGGGAGGTTTCCACCAGCTAGTAAGAAAAGTCACTTTACTTTAAGATAAGTAAACTTCTTTCTTTAGATTCTCAATTTCTGCTAAAGCAGATGTAAACTTCGTGGCCTTCTTAACTTGTTGCTTCTTGACAATCTCAGCTTTGGCCTTAACTTTTTGGGCCTAATCTTCTACCTTGGATGCCTTATTCAAAAATTCTTTATTCTTCTTCTAAAAGTTTTTAAAGAGGACTTTAGTTTCTATGGTGACCCCAAAAGCTCTCCCTGTCTAGCTCACTATGGTGGCAAACATGTCCATCGAATCGTTGGTCTCTACGAAGATCTGTCACCTATTCATCCAGTATTTATGGAATATGGCCATGCCAGTCTAAATTTATGAAGGAAGCATGGACAGATCCTTTGGGCCAATCATCGCCCTTTTTGGACAGGGAGAGCTTAGTTCAGGGGGCTGCATCAAAGGCAGTTGTTGAGTCGCTCAAGATCTTTCCCTTCGTCGATGATTCTTACCTTATAGGCTCCACAGCACTTGGCCTCTTCTGACCCTTCTGGCCACAACAATGGAGGTCACCATCAATTTATCCTTAGTGGGAGTTTCGGATCGAGGCGATGGGCTAATCATTGACCCCCCCATCTCTGATGTAGGAGAATGTAAACTTCTTCCTGGGGACCTCTTCTACTTTATTTTTCCCCATATCTTTGACATGAGCTCGCCCCTCTCACTCGCAACCAGCATCCTCCTTGCTGATCTTTTCCTTTCCTCACCTGCTTTACTGCTATAGATAAGGGTTTCAACTCCTTCATTCCTGTAGTGGAGGTGGCAGCAAAGATGGAGGCCATGTCTTGGGTAGGATACCTCATCTACTCAAAATTTTCTAAAAAAGAAATAGAGGGTCGGTACAAATTACTAACTACAACAATTAAGAGATTTCTTACTAAGAAGTTACCTCGTCAAGCCATTAAGTCAAACTCCTCGAAAAATTACTTCGAGTTAATCAAACGGTCTAATTCTTATAAAGGTAGAGGATGAAGGTATATGTCCTCTATAACACCCAATTCTACCTAGGTGAACTCGAATCGATCCACCAATCTTGCAACAACATAAAAAGTTAGAATTGATTCAAAGCTAATGGACAAAAGTCTAAAGAATCAAACATTCACTAGCTTTGAACTGTCACATAGGGAACCTTGTCATCCTCACACGTCTGTTATTGTTCCCTCATCCAAAACTAAATCACTTTCTATCCTTTGATGGAATATAAAAGACCTATGACAAACGAGAGTGACCCTTAGAATTCCCTTTACCCAAAACCCTAGGTTAGAAGATGGATTGGAAGACGTGGAGGGATATATCCTCGCTAAGTGAGGTCTCCTTCCACAAAAGTAGGTCCCCACTAGCTGAGTCCATGCATTGGGAACGAGTTAGGTATGTGCCAGCCTGTACGACCTAAGAACTACTCTAAAGAAAGGATAAAGGGGCTCCCTTCAAAAGAAACTCACAGATAGCAACACATCACTGCCTAGGAAAGTAGGCTCACTCATTAAGAGAAGGGCCTAGGAGTTCAATGTTATAGGGAATGCATTATTTCTCCTTACTGCCCACAAGATCGGCTGTAGTTACGTATAAAGGGATTTTGGTTGCCCCCAACCCGCATCATAGTCTATTTGACCCTCACACATGGGCAAAGTACTCCAAAAAACCTAATAGCTTAGACGAGTTTAATAGTATTGGTTATTGTAACTCTTATCTCAAAAGCTACTATCTAATATCTAGGTCCCCCATCATAATATGAAGAACCCATGAAATTTAAAATCAAATAGTCGGTTGAAAATACTTACCAAATCGAACAACAAAGTCGCTGAAGAAAAGTGGCCGAAGTTTTTGATAGTGGCTAGAAGAATTTCAATAAAGTTGAAGAACAAGAGAGTTTTTGGGAGTTTTATTGTTCTTATTCGTAAAAGCAAAGTGATTTTCACCTAAAACTGTTGTGTTTTATAGGCGGAGATGATCAATCTCAGCTGTTAGATCGATCCTAACCATCCAACCATTCATTTAAGATTCAATCTCAGCCATTCATAACATCTATCATTTCGTATTTTATGGTCCAGAACAGAGCGTCTGATTCATGCCCGGGCACGCGTCGGTCTCCCAAAAAATGTACTTGCAGTAGTCATCATTACTCGTTAAATATGGTGACAGTTGCGTGTATGGAAAGTTGAATCGTTTCAGCTTTGTTCTCTTGAAAATATACAGGATAACAAATCATTTGGGCATAATGATTAAGGATACCTCATGTTCTTAACATTTTAAAATATACTCCTCTTCAGAATTAATACATTACAGCCTCAACAAATAGCAGAGGTACACTACTCCAGCTTCTACATTAATAGGCTTGGCAAGGCTTTAGATATACAAAGTCACTTTGGAGTAAACTGCCTCAAACAAATAGTTATTAGCTGATGCTACCCAACATTTTTCAAAAAATTAAAAACTTCCAAGTACACGGCTTAGGACAACACCCTCATTAAGTACTTCAAGCAAATCATAATAGTTCTACTTTCAAATTTTTATTATATTATAAATATTTATGTTTAAACTTGGGAGACTATTTTGGTGTTGTAAAAATAACCAACCCAACAAAAATTTCATAAAAAAGATGTCCATGCATCATATGAATAATCATGGGACTATTGTTATACCTCGCCACTGAGGCTCTAAGAATAAACCACGTTATAGTCCACATAGAAATATGAGTCAGATCTGACAAAGTCAACAAAAACCTAATTGGTCAAAGTAAAGAAATCAAAGAAAAAGCCGATGCTTTCTATCCTAAAGCTCTTTACACAAAAGACCTTGTTCCAATCCGAAGCTCGTTTTGGCTGAAGTCTTTGCTGTCTTTTAGAGGATCTACAGGTAGCTTTTAGGAATGATTGATGTAAAGTTTGTAATAAAAAATGTCAGGATTGTCAGCCTAGGGTATAGGATGGCTGACCTATTATCAATGTATTAAATGTATAGAAAATTGAGTGATGTGTGAGGCTTCGACTAGGGACATGAGACCATGTGGTTCTTATCCAACGACTATTACTTTGGTCAGAACTCTATAAATAAGCAAGTCTTGTAACATTTGAATCTAATGCAGCTCTTTACACTTCAAACCATACTATATTTTCTCTCTTGCTTATTTCATACTGATTTGGTTGAGTTTAGATTATTGTCACTTTTGTTTAGTTTTTTTTTTTATTGTTTGTTAAATATGCAATCACCTTTGATCATATTACTGGTCTTTGAAAATTTTTCTCATGTCATAGAGACATGTCCATAAATGCTATCCTTTTCAGTAAGAATCTTTGATCAAAACATGTTGGAATTTTCTTGTGTGAACACAAGTGGGCCCACCGTTTATTGTCCACGTAACCATTACAAGAAATGTCGTCAACATAAGTCTTGATTCGCTAGGCTTTGCTTCACCAAATCCAAGCCATCTAAAACTAGAGGAAGGCATTAGACTGATACTTGCAGCAAGATTACAAAATTCCACGTCAAGATCCATGTTTAAGAATACCGTTTTAACATCTATTTGAAGAACGTACAAGTCATATATGGACGCTAATGTGAATAATATCCTAATTGATGTTATCGATGCTTATGTATCGAAATTATATATTACTTTTTTTTGTCGATAATCTTTAACTACTAATCTAGCTTTAAAAGTATTAAGAGAACCATCTACATTATATTTTCTACTAAACATCCATTCACAACCAATAGGTTCAGACCCAGGTGGTAAATCAATAAGTTCCCACGTATCTTTGACATAATTGAATCTATTTCATCTTTAATTGCATCTTTTTAAAAGATACTATCATGAGAAGCGATAGCTTCTCTATAGGTTTTAGGATCGATTTCCATTTGTAGAACAAAATGTATTGTTCTTAATACATTCTTCTCATTTCTCTCTACTAAGTAAAGTGAAATAAGTTGACAATCAATTTCATCCGCTCGTAAAGTTTTTTGTATTCAAGTTATTTTGTTTTTTCAAGGTTCACTAGATTCATTAACATTTTTAGAAGATGTTTCGCTTGTGTTCCACTAGAGCCAGGATTTTTTTTATGAGTTTCTCTTAATTCATTATTCGAAGATAGTAAATTCTCAAATAACTCTACGTCATTTGATTCAATTATGAAATTAGTCTCCAAATTCAATAATCTATATGATTTGATATTACTAGCATATCCAATAAAGGCACATTTGTTGCCTTTTAGACCCAACTTTATCCTTTTAGGGTCCTCGTGTTCTTACAATATGCAAGACATCCCACATTTTGAAGTATCCAATATTTGATTTTCTTCCTTTCCACAAATTTGAAGGAAATTATATTTGTAAATTTTGGAGAAATCCTATTTAATAATCTACGTACACTCAACAAGGTTTCGCCCTACATGTTAAATGTCAACTTACCATATGCTAACATGGAATTTATCATTTCAACTAATATTCTATTTTTTCTTTTAGTCAAACCATTTTGTTTGGTGTTTAACTGCAAAACATTGATGTACTTTACCTTGTTCACAAAATGAATTAAAATGAATAGAAGAGTATCATATTCCTCTATTACTTCTAGGTGTTTTTATTTTCATATTTAAGTGATTTTTAATTTCATTTTTATAAGTCTTAAACACGTCAAATGCTTCACGTTTACGTTTCATTAATAAACATAAATATACCTATAGTGATATATAATCTATTAAGGTAATGAAATATCTATTTCCACCCCTTGTTAACATGCCATTAAGTTCACATATATTCGTATGAATAAGTTCTAAAAATTGAGAAGTCATTTTCACACTTTGATAAGGTTTCTTAACCATTTGAGATTGTACACATGTTTTACATTTATAAGTATCATTCACATTGTATGAAATCATATCACATTTAAGCATTCGTTTCGTAATACTAGCGCCTATGTAACCTAATCTAGCATGCCATAAAATAAATGAATCAATCAAATAAGGATTACTAATATTGTCAATAGTATTCAATTTGATCATTACTTCACTTGAATAGTCTTTAACAACAAATTTCTCATTTCGGGATAATACAAGTTTTTTGGATTCATGAACACTTTTTATGTCTGGCTTTCCCAAGAGATCTCCACTAACTAGAAACCTATCCATTTCTGGAATATGTGGTACATTTGTTAAGGTAACGGTTTTTTGAAAGTGAAAATGATGTAAACATTTTATTTTCCAACCATTTTGGAGTGGTCTTCATTACACATTTGTATCTATTGCTCTCCATTTGATTCCTGGTAGTCTTTAAGAGTGACTTATCATATGGCGCATGAATAGTTGCTCATGTATCATACCATCAGCCAGGGACTTTGCCCTTGATAGCATTGATTTCACTCATGGTAGTCATAATACTAACTTCATCACTGGAGTTATCTTTCCCTCTTTCTTGTTTTGTTTAGGATATCGACATTCCTTTGCAACTGTCTGGATTTTCCACATACAAAACAATCTCCCTTGGACCTTTTCTTAAACATTTAAAAATTTTTAGAAGGTTTTCTCTTGTTTGATTTGTTAAATGGCTTGGTCTTTTCAACAACATTGGCTTTTGACCGTGTCTTCATATGAGTTTTCACTCTCATTCCTTGCGCTCGATCCTTCCTCAATTCGAAAATGTTTCTGAACTTGTTCCAAAGAGTAATCTTCAGAACTATCATTTCCAAGTCACTGGGAGTTTATCAATAATTACTCTCACTTGAAAAGGTTTTGGAAGTTCAATCTTAACCGCCTTAAGTTTGATGATGAGTACTTGTAATTCAAGCACTTAAAGGAGAAGAGAAATATTTTCAAGAAACTTAAATTTGAAATACCTCGGTATCAAGAATTTATTGGTACCTTCTTCTTCGGCTTTGTACTTGTTCTCTAACGCATCCTAAATTTCTTTTCCTAAGGATGTGTTGGTGTATAGATCATACAACCAGTTGGATAGAGTGTTGAGTATATAACTGGGGTGAATTAATTCATTATCTTGGCTTTTTGCCTATTCGTTCTTACGGCCTCAACATCTTCATCTGTCAGTTCTGGTAGTGATGCTAACTCTAGATCAAGGACGTAGAAAATCTTCAATACTATGAAAATGAACTTCAACTTATCTTGCCATCGAGTGAAATTTGTTTTGTCGAATCGACCCAAACGAACAAAGTTTTGATTAATGAATTTAATGGTAGTCTCATTTACCATAAATTATCGTTTGATTGTTGGAATATTATTTTTCAAGGGGAATGGAGAAGAGAACAAAAGGAGTAATCAAGAACCCGAAAATATGGTAGAAATGCTCAAACTAAGATCATTGTCCTCAAATGATATTTTTCCCCTCTAATATTTAATTGGTGTTTGAAGTTGCTCTTGACAAATGGTTTGTATGATTGATCAAGCTTAAAAAAGAAGATACTTTAAACTTGTATTTATCTTCCAAAACTTGAATAACCTTTTTAAATGTTTGAATATGTAAATGAATCGGATTTAAAGACACTATAATATGATTTTGATTGTTGATTTGTTATGTTTTTAATTGAATTCTATTGTCTATTTATATATTTCAATTCACCATCCATGAAATAGTGCTTCCATACATGAAAAGTTGAGTATTTTCATGAAAAGTCACCAAGAATCAAACCAGAAAAACTAGTCTAATGACTCATCTTTTAGCTCCATGCGTGCGTATGATAGATGCATTTTTGTTTCAATTTCTGTAGGCTCAAACCGTACGTATCCATGGTTGAATAGCCTATGCATACTCATGGGAAAAAACTTTATATTTCCTCAGTTTTGATTCTTAAACCAATTCATTTCATTTAGGCCAAGTTTATCACATTTCATCCATTTCATTTGGCCTAATTTATTCTTTGAACAATAATTATAGCATTAGTCTTAGCAAACTTCACAAGGCATCTTTCGGCTTTGAAAACTATCAAATCAAGTCAATGATTACGTACTAGAATTAGATTTAATAAATCGATTTCGTTTTTTTTTTGTTTTTAGACGTAAATTTAATTAAAATTCTATTTGAAGTCACTTGTTCACAAAAATATATCTCGAATGAAACTACCGCAAGTGTACGGTTCGTAACAAGTAATAAAGTGGAATCTAGGATTCCGAATATCATCCCAAGGGATTGATTTAATTCAATTTCACTATCTTGACCTTAACCGAAACAAGATAATAACACGTTTATGTTGTGGTGGAAATTTCAATTATACTAATTTACAAATGTAAATATGACTCAACTAAATGAACTAAAATGCAAAACAATGCTTGAAAATGAGTTGTTAAATTTAATGAATGAAAGGCGCACTAGGATCACGAATCCCATGCAATGATCTCTTTTAATCCAAATTCTACAAATTGACAACACGATTGAAGTTTTGAAGAATCAATGTACATGCTCAACCTCCCATTCATCTTTTCTTTTTCCCTCCAAGCTGTGAGGGATTCCCTACTGGCCATGCAGGTGAAGTGTCTGAATCTTTGCAAGTCATTCCGTATCGTCTACATATTAGTGCTCATGGCCCCAAAGACCCGTTTAAGACTCTGAATGTCCCGGCTGGAACCAGTCATAGTAGCAAACATCTATCTTAACAGCTGTATGTCGATGTCCTGCGGTGGTGGTGGTACTTGAGGTAACTCGATATCTGAATCCTCCTGCCTATGTACAGCTTGCTACTATCGTTACTGCTCTCGTGCTAGCTTCTTTTTGTGATTCGACCTATCTCTATCCTGCGCCTCTAACGTGATGCGCTTGATGAATGGGCTTGGTTTTTCAGGAAGTTCCCCAGATGGGATAGTGATGCCTGAGATATTATAGATGCCGCTAATCAAACTCGATAATATCAAAGAACTACGGTGGTCGCCTCAAACCCCTAGTGCGTGATCTGCTCGTAGATGGAGGTGGCTAGATCTATCTTCTGTCCCCTAACCATATGATAGAGAAAATTGGCTTTGGGATTCAAAAATATGGTACAGTGTGAAGTTGGCTCGATGTAGTGGCAGATGAAGAGCCATAAGATAGAAATAGATGGTGTGAGCTCAATTTGATGCCATTTAGTAGTTAGTAGTGGCTATCCATTTTCATGCCCAAGTAACACTTCAGCCACTTCGTTCCAATGGAAGTCACCCAGGATTGGAACCACATTGCTCCAATATAGCTGGTAATAATCATGAATGACCTCAGGTGAAAACATAATCCATTTGTCTCTCATCCATGTCTGGTCTTGATGCTCAGATCTGGATGTGTCAATCTCACTGTTAAAGTTGGCATAAATTCTCGGACTAGACTTTCATAAACAGGGTGTGGTCTCTCTACAAATTTTTCCCAGCCATAGTTCTGAACTAAAGTGATTAATTCAAAACCCGGTAAGTCATCAAGTTTAACCTGGCGCTCGTGGTTGATTGCCTAATGAGATATTATTTATGAGTATTTGACATGAGCATCGCTGTTTATAAAATGCCTCACACCCCTGTCAGGTGTTTGTGTGTGGGCTGTACCTGAAGTAGAGCCAACCTTTTCCTTTTCCTTGGAAGTGCATTTAGGAGGTACTCTGCAACACAAAGAAAATGAAAACATGTAAATCATATGTGATGCAAAAATGAATGCGAAGTTGCGGGAAGATAATATAAGAAGAGGGGCACCAAATCCTTAAATGTATGTTAAAGTATGCATGCCACGTGCGTAGTCAAATGTGTGATAAGATTGACTAAACAAAGTATAAATGATGCAACGATGCCATGCTCGAAAAAATATATCATGAAGGATGGATATTATGTAACGATATAAGGATGCCACGCCTCATACCCCTGTCAGGTGTCTGTGTGTGGGCCGTGCCTGAAGTAGAGCCAACCTTTTCCTTTTCCTTGGAAGCGCATTTAGGAGGCACTCTGCAACATAAAGAAAATGAAAACATGTAAATCATATGTGATGCAAAAATGAATGTGAAGTTGCGGGAAGATAATATAAAAAGAGGGGCACCAAATCCTTAAACGTATGTCAAAGTATGCATGCCACGTGTGTAGTCAAATGTGCGATAAGATCGACCAAACAAAGTATAAACGATGCAACGATGCCATGCTCGACAAAATATATCATGAAGGATGGATATTATGTAAAAATTGTCAAAATTTAGCTATAAAACCTCATAGCATTGCAAAAGGTGAAAATTGTTGCACGTAAAACCATGTTCGACTAAGCAGATTCGCCTCCGGACATCGTCGAGAAAAACAAATTTCCCAAAACCCCTCCTGGCATATAAAAGAGGGTATATTAGTTTAACATATTCAAAATTGAGATCAAACATGAGTCATTTGGGTTAGAAAACCAAGGGACGAAGTGAGGGATGTGAGGTGCCGTGTGCCTAGCCATGGTGTGCTATGTGTCTTCCATTTCAATTTGGGTGTGTCCAAAGACAATTGGGAAGGAACATTAACATAAAACACAATCTAAAATACATGTTATCTATGTCAAATTTGAGATGGACTCGAAATCCACACAAAAATTTCACTTAAGCATTTCATCGAACATGTTGAAAGCATTATTTTTGGGTTCAAGGATTTCTCAATCCCATGGTCATAATCTAAGCGAAAATTTCTCAACACAACTTAATAGCAAATAACCCATCACTACCTAATGTCCATCTCCTCAATCAAACATTCAAGAAAGCACCAAATGAGAAGAAAAGGTTTGAAACCTAAGGCAAGGATTTATGACATACCTTGAAACTTGAAGAATTAAAATGGATACAAGAGGTGTAGTAAGTGATATCTTGAGAAGAGAAGGTTTGAAACCTAAGGCAGGGATTTATGACATACCTTGAAACTTGAAGAATTAAAATGGAGACAAGAGGTGTAGTAAGTGATATCTTGTGTATGTGAGTCGTGTGCATGAAAGTAAGGTGTGGTGTGGTGTGTTGTAGTGACCGTGTGCGAAGAAATGAGGTGTGGTTGTGTGGTGTTATGTTTTTAAAAAAAACAGGAGGGGCTGGATTTTTGTTCCATGTGACCGCATGTAACATTTTCTTGCGGTCACATAGAACAACAAGCCTAGGCCAAAATTGGCCTTGACTTGCTGCTTGTCACCTTAAGCCTGGTAGGTCTATGCGGTCGTATAGACCACCGGCCATAATCTAATGCATAAAGCGAAATAAATAAAAGGGAAGAGTATATTGGGTTGCATCCCAACCAGCGCTAGTTTATAGTCTATAGCTCAACTGTACCGTGTTTGATTGGTTTTAGTGTGTTGAGATGAATGGTGGATTTATCCTTGGAGAATTTACCGCTCCAATATTGTTTCAGTCGCTGTTCATTAACTATGAAGTTTCCATTTTTTCATGGTAGATCTCAACAGCCCCGTATGGAAGTACATTTGTAATAGTGTATAGACCCACCTTAACCTCAATTTTCTCGGGAAAAGCTTAAGTCTAGAATTATACAAAAGCACTTTCTGTCCCACTTCAAACTCTCATTGCTGAATATACATATCGTGCCACCTTATGGTACGCTCCTTATAGAGTTTTGCATTTTCGTATGCTTCCAATTGGAATTCATCCAATTCATTTAGTTTAACCTGCTACCTTCAAATCAAAGTTTAAATTCTTGACTACCTAATATGCTCGGTGTTCCGACTCAACTGGCAAATGACATGCTTTTCCAAAAACCAACCGGTATGGAGACATACCTATAGGTGTTTTGAATGCTGTCCTAGAAGCCCATAGTACGTCATCAAGTTTCTTAGCCCAATCTTTCCTAGAGGAGCTCACTGTTACCTCTAGTATCCTCTTCAACTAACTGTTAGACATTTCAACTTGGCCGCTTATTTGAGGATGATATGGAGTTGCTAAATGATCCCGGACGCCATATTTAGCCAATAATGACTCAAAATGACGGTTACAAAAGTGTTTGTACCCTGTAACTGATTATAGCCCGACGAAGGCTATAACGGGTGAAAATATACTTCTTTAATAATCAAATCACCACTTTAGCATTGTTAGTTGGCAATGCTAATGCTTCTACTCATTTTGAGATGTAATCAACAGCAACCAGTATGTATTGATTTGAGAAGGATGGTGGGAATGGTCCTATGAAGTCAATTCTCCATACATCAAATAGTTCTACCTCCTTAACTACTGCTTCTACAAAAATATATCTCGAATAAAACTACTGCAAGTGTACGGTTCGTAACAAGTAATAAAGTCGAATTTAGGATTCTGAATATCGTCCCAAGGGATTGATTTAGTTCAATTTCACTATCTTGACCTTAACCGAAACAAGATAATAACACGTTTATGTTGTGGTGGAAATTTTGATTAAAATAATTTATGAATGTGAATATGACTCAACTAAATGAACTAGAATGTAAAACAATGCTTGAAAACGAGTTGTTAAATTTAATGAATGAAAGGCGCAATAGGATCATGAATCGCCATGCGATGACTCTTTTAATCCAAATTTTACAAATTGACAACACGGTTGAAGTTTTGAAGAATCAATTTTCCTATTCTATCCAACAATCTCTCTCGGGTAATGTTGAATCTACTCTCATATACGATTCGACTATATCCCTATGACAAATGCAAATATATAAGAATGCATGGATTTCTGTGAACACTTAGAGATTCACGTAAGGCATAGGGGTATATCTCTATCCCTTATTTGACCCTATGATGATTTATACCTTGTCGAGCCTATTTCCCTTATCTCGAATGCATGAAATACACCACCAGATTCACACAATCATTTGCGCATATAATTTTGGAGAAAGTTAATTGTATATAAGTCACTCATATTCAAACAACGTGTTTTAATGTCAAAATTGTAAAATTAGAAATTCAAAGATCACATCACATGGTTTATTGTTCTCCTAATACAAAAATATCTAGCCTAACATGGAGAAAAACATAAAACACACAAATAATTCAAGAGACGACATCACCGAAGTAAAATTCGGCTTGAATTCCTGTCAATCTTGTGTTGTTCTCCATCTTCTTGGCTCAAAACCTCCTTTAATGTGTGTACTAGGGTTCTTTTTTCACTTGGAATGCCTCATCCCCTCGTATTTGATGGCTCTGAGCTTTTATATTCATCCCAAGATTTGTTTCCTAAAGTGTCTTAGTTGAATAAGGAAACCAGAATTTTTGCGTCAAAAATCTACCTTGCGGCTGCATGATTATGAGCCACGCGACCGCATGGTTCAACCTACTGCTTCCCATGTATTCCGTACAGGCCACGGTGCGACCGTATGGAGAGTTCTACCATGCAGCCACATGGTAGATAGAACTTCCATTTGTGCTAATTTTGTCCTCGAGTCTTGTTTTCTCCCATTTTGATTTCTTTTCCTCATTCTCCTTCTTCTAACATCCTTTGTACTCATCAAATTTGTACCTAGCTCGTTTACATTCTCGATTCGTGTTTCGGGTCATCTTTCGGCTAATTGCACTCAGTCCCTGAACTTTTGTTTTCTTTCGTTTAGGTCCTTTTTCGTATCTTTTATTTTGAGTATTGCCACATCCATCAATGTAGTGCTACAAAACGAAATTATGCAGAATTAAGCCATATTTAAACACTATTGTCAACACTTAGTCATGTTTTGCTGTAAAATAAGTGTTGGAAAATGCATTTATCATCAGTCACTCTGTCTCGCTAGTATAACTAAAAAAAAAAGAGACAAAACCGTGAGGCGCTGTAATGACGCCCTAAATAAAATTAAAATCATGTTCAAGACCCGATTGAATATAAATTAACCATATATATATCTATATATTAGCTGTGACTGGTTATTTATGTTTAGGTTCAGGGAGAGAGACAAAAAAAAAAAAAAAGGAAGGTATGCATACACGTACACGAAATTCTTGATCTGGAAAAATAATTCGCTTGTTGGCTCAAAATGCCTTCTTCAACTTTAGGAGGTTGTTAAGAGATGACAAGTTTCTATCAACTTATACTAAAGTAAGACATTGTCACGTCATTATCACTACATAATGGTCTACAATCTAACTAACGTTTAGGTAAATTACACTCATTCTATAATGGCATATGCGAATCACATATCATACTTGAGTGTGTTAATGAAAAAAAAAAACATTGAAATCTTGAAATGCATGTATCTATGGTAGTTACATAAAGCAAAATTGCCAATACTCTGGCTAATAGTGATGAATAATTAAACTGTATTGTCATTCCTCATAACTAATCATAACTCTTCTATCTCTATCAAACACCAACCCTTTGCGTTTCATCTTATATGTAAAATTATTCATGATTATCAAAAAGATACAAAGGAACTTGAAATGTTGGTTTGGTACATTTGAAGAATTAGTGGCGTAATTGTCTATAACTATGATCCAAGTGTTTAGATATGGCAACGCGGGATTGGGACGGAAGTTTTTAGGAATGGCAACGGATTGGCCTTGATCCACTGAAGATTTTTATGAGGTGAGGTGAAGAGAGATGAGGCGAGGATGGTGACAAAGATCAAAATATCATCAACATCGTTTTACCATTTATTATTTGTTATTATAATTTTAAATACTATTTTAAGTATAAACGCTTAAAATAATATAAATAAAAATAAAAGTAGATGCGGCTTAGGGACGGTGCATTTTGTAATACCTATATTGGATAGAATTATTTCTTAAGGGTTGGTTGCACAAGTTGTCACCCAATTTTTAGGGTAATTTAGGGTTGGGTTTTCAAACTTTTCACATAATTTGAAAACGGCTTCCAAACATTCAAAAATGAGGTTTTGACTCTCCTTGTTGAAATATCCAGCTCAGCTCTTCATTCTAGAGACTTCTATGTAGTTAGATAGTTAGTTTTTTTTTTAGTCTATAAATAGAGCACTTTGTATTCATTGTAATTCATTGGATTCTATTCCAATCTTCAACATGAAATCATCATGTTGAATCTATCATTTTCTTCCTTGCAATACAACAGGCTTCAATTTCGTTTCAATTACTTATTTTTAATATGGTATTAGAGCAAGAAAGGTTCTCCACCGTTCTGCTCAAATTTCATCAGATATAAAAAGATTGTAATTCCCTTATTAAGAATTAAATTCAAGAAAATAGGTTTTACGTGAAAAAAATAAAAATGAAAAGAAGAAGAATGATGGTCGTCGGAGGCACTGTTTGCTCCTATGGCCATCACTTAGAAGCCTCTATTATGTTTTAACCCTTTTTACCTTCCAGTTTTGTATGGTATTAATGTCATACAAGGATGAATTATTGTGTTTTTAAGAAAATTCATTGTGCAATTTTGGGTGTGCTATGGCCCTAAGTCAAAACACTTAATTGAAACCCATTCCATGAATTAAGATTGAAAGAGTCGTAAAATAACAACTTGGTTTCAAAAAGTGAAGCATAACAACAGATATATACTTACTGTCGTGTAGGAGGAAAATGAAGGCAATTGAATAAGTTGACTTTTCAATCCAAAGTTCCTTGAACAACGTGCATAATAAAGATTTTTTTTATAGTGTGAACTATGTGTATGTGTGAAGGACAAGTTGAGAGTGAGTAGAATGGAGAAAGAGGTGATGTAAATTTCTTGAAAATCATGCATCAATTTATAGTACATTGATGATGCATTGGATAAATCCGATAAATTATTCAAATAAATTTAAATAATTAAAAGATAATAATAATATTCAACAGAATTTGTGGTAAAATTGGATATTTAAAGGATAATAATATCCAATAGAAGTTGTTTCACTACAATAAAAATAGTCTTTTGCAACGTTTTTTAGTATGTTGCAAACATCGGTGTTATCGTGAGTAAAAGGATACGACAACGTTTTTTAAGTGTTGCAGTAACCTTTTTGCAACGTTTTTTGAATGATGTGAATAACATTTTGGAACTTTTTTTGAGTGTTGCCATAACCTTTTCGCAACGTTTTTTAATGATTGCTAATAAGTTTTTTGCAACATTTTTTGAACGTTGCTAATAAACTTTTACAACGCTTTTTGCGTGTTCTTTATGCTTATATCTTTATTTTTTGCAACATTATTTTGACCGTTGCCATATGTCATTTTACAATTTTTTTTATTTTATATTTTTCTTAGTTGTACATTAATTTGTACAAATCAACCACAAAATAAGATAAAAGATGATGATATCAAACAACTCCAATAATCATTATTAATTGTACTCCAAAATGTAACAATATTCAAACAAAATTCAAATCCTAAATTCTGAAGCGTCTAAAAATTCAATACATTTCTAATAAAAAATGGAAAAAAAGTACCATAAACCCTAAGTAGTGAGTAAAACTACACTACCTACATTCTTAATTTTCTTCTCAGCAATTTTTGACACAAGCTTAGTGGAATCTCTTAACATTCGTACATTCAAATTCCATCATCTGATTGTTTCTTAGCTTCAAACTGCACTACTCTCTCTCCGAGCTGGAATGGAGATTCCGAGCTTATAATCCGAAAAGTCCCTTAATTTTATAGCTGTGAAATGCCATAAATGATAAAAAGCAACAATTGTCAACAATACTAAATCAATAAATCTGAAGATGAGTCGTGCTTTAGTAAATGCAAATTCAATAAACCAAATATAAAAATAGATTATAGTATGAGAAATTATAGATGTCATCAAAAGTGAACTACTGGAATTGATTGTAAGTTTCTGTAAATGGATTATTTTTAACTTTTACAGAGGTACTAATATAGTTTTAATTGAGCAGGATTTTGGTCAACCTTCATAGGACAGATTTTCTCTAGTCTCTTTTCCACATTAACTCCATCTTTATTGGAGTTTGAAATTTATGAAAAATTTAGCACATAGAGGGATGAGGTGCATGCACACACTGGAGTTAATCTATGGTAGATTGGCCGACGACACCAGGTTTTGGAGTAAAGTGTAGAATTTCTATTTGTACATTCACGATTGAAGTATCTTTCTTCCCTTTTCTACTACAATTAATTGAAAATCGATCCTACAAAATTCTGCTCACCAGTGCATCATAGTGGTGAGCCATCATAGGAGACTATATAATTTTCCAGTTGTTTGTTGCTTAAAAGAATTGGACTAGAATGGGAAGTAACTTTGGGGATCTTCAGAGAGAGGTAAATTCTAGATAATGCATGAGCATCCTAATTCTAAGGATATAATATAATATAACTATTGGGCATTAAAATTACCTTTCATATAAATAATTGGTCATACAATATCAAGATCAAATGTTCCTTTACAATAAACGCATGTAAAAATTACAAATAAACGCACATTCATAAATATATGCATGTAATTCAAGCATCCATTCAAAAATCAACTTTTTTTTTTCTCAATTTCAAGAAAAACACAATTAATTTAGAATAAAATAATTACTAGGCAAGTCCCACTGCTCATATTTGCACAAATCATTTTCTCGAATAACAGTAACTTCTTGTCCACGTCCGTTAATAAGCTTCTCATTGGTCGACGGGAACCTATACCCCACATGTAAAGTAGGAAACTGAATCACACAGATGAGGAGAAATCACCATAGCCGAGAAAGAGAGAGATTGAGATGGGCATTGTTGATTGGAGAAGAGAAATTAGGAGGGGTATTGTCGATTTCCACTATCAGAGTTTTTTGTCATTTACTTTTCGATAGAGAATCAGTTTGAAAGAGATTGGGAGAAGAGAGGCATGAATGGAGGGTGGAGTGAAGAGAAGGAGGCGTGAATTAGGGTAGGGTTTCAGTTATTTTTGGTTTTTATCATTTGAGCCCATATATAATTTAATTTGGGAAAAATGTATAACACTTTTCGCAACGTTCAGAAAATGTTGCCAAAAGTGAACTTTTCGCAACGTTCAAAAAACGTTGCAAAAAATTAAATTTTTTGCAACAACTAAAAAACATTGCGAAAAGCAATCTTTTCGCAACAGTCAATAAACGTTGCAAAATGCTTTATATTGAGAGTTTCAACAACATGCCATAAACATTTCTATAGAATCGGATTTCAACAATGTTCAAAAAATGTTGCAAAAACTTAGACTTTTCACAACATTTACAAAACGTTGCAAAAGGCGACATTAGCAACATTTGATCAACGAATGTTGCCTTTTACGTGTTGCAAAATGCCATTTTTGGTGTAGTATTTATTTAACTTTATCACAAAATTTGAGAGGTTATATCTCTTTGGGATTCAAATGTTTGCACTTTAATCCTTAAACATATTAGCCAATAATCAATTAGGTCTCTTAACTAGCATATCCATGTGATAAGGTCCTAAATTTGAATATAACGGCTAATTTCGCGATACGAGATGTCACAATATACCCCATTAATATAAATTTCGTCCTCAAAATTTTATCTTGAAATTCATCGAAGAGTTGTGGATACATCACTCGCATCTTGCTTTCTCACTACCAAGTTGCCTCTTCAATTGATTGATTGCGCCATTATATATTCACTAAGGGAATTATCTTGTTCTTGAATGCTTGAAATGTTTTATTAATGATCTTTATTGGCACTTTCTTGCAGCTCACACCCACTATAATTCAATGGACTGATGATTAAACATATGGCTCGAATCATGGAATACTTTTTAAGCATTGACACATGAAAGAAGTCATGCACTACTAAAAATAATTTGCTCTCCGACCTCATCCTGATGAATTAGCAATCTATACCTTTTTCCTATACACTGCCTCATATGGTGCCATGCTAATAGAGATATGATAGCTATTGTTGTATGCGAACACAATTAAGGATAAATTTTTTTCCCAATGTCCCCTAAACTCAAAGATGTCGATTCATAGCATATCCTCCAATGTTTTAATTGTTTGTCCAGACTGCCCATCTGTCTAGGGATGAAAGACATACTAAATTTTAGCTTAGTCCCCATAGCTCAGTGTAAACACTTCTAGAAGTTTGATGTGAACATTGGGTCTCTATATGATACAATTGAAAATCAGACACCATGCAGCATAACTACTTCCTTTGCATATAATTGTGCAAATTAGTCCATAGAAAATGTCATGTGAATGGGTAATAAATGACGTGACTTGGTAAATTGGTCAACAATCACCCAAATAGCCTCATGTCCTTTTATAGATTTCTTCATATATTTAGCTATACCTTCTAGATACGGAGAGTTGATTGTATCGAAAGTGCTGTCACTCAAGCAATAAAATCAGTGGGAATAGCTACCACTTTGAGGCTTAATTTCTTAGATTCTCTCCATAATAGCCTTTGTGCTATCAATATTGCCACTTGTCGTGTTGTCTTTCTACTTAAGGTGTCAGCTACTACATTCATATTGACTTGATGGTAATGGATTTCATAATCATAATCCTTTACCAACTCAAGCCATCTCCTCTACCTTATGTTCGACTCTTTCTGAGTGAAAATGTACTTGAGGCTTTTATGATCTATATAGATGTCACATGTTCCTCCGTAAAGATATTTTATCCATATCTCCAGAGCATGAACTATTGCAGCCAGTGTTAAGTCATTAATAGGATAATTCTGCTCACAAGGCTTCATTGCCTCGATCCATAAGCAACTACCACCTTGTTCCATCAAAACACATTCAATACCTTGTTTAGATGCATTATTGTAGATCACAAAATCTTTCGATCCTCTAGGTATTAAAATTGGTGTATTAATTAACCTCTTCTTCAATTCTTCAAAATTGGGGTTTTCATTTCTTTATCTACTCAAAACTTATACCCTTGTAAGTCAACTATGTTAATGGTCTGAATATTTTGGAGAATCCTTCAATAAACCTCATGTAGTATCTTGTTAAACCCAAAAAGTTGTGAATCTCTCCTACATTGGTTAGTCTAGACCAGTTTACTATCGTCTATACTTTATTGGGGTCTATCTCCATTCTCTGTACAGTGACCACATGTCCGATAAATATCATCATTTCAAACCAAAATTTGCACTTCTTGAATTTTGCAAAAAAGAATTCTTTATCAGGATCCCTAACATAATTCTCAAATGTTTCTCATGTTCTTCTTCACTCTGAGAATAGACCAAGATGTCATCAATGAATACGAAGACAAATTGGTCCAAGTATTCATAGAAAACTCGATTATCAAGTCCATGAAAACTTCAGGAGCATTTGTTAAGCCAAAAGACATAACTAAAAACTCGTAGTGACCATATTGAGTTCTAAAGGCCGGCTTTGAGACATCACTTGGTTTGATCCTCAACTGGTGATATACTAACCTCAAGCCGATCATTAAAGATACTATGTCCCCTCGAAGTTGGTCAAACAACTCTTTGATTCTAGCCAGGGGATGCTTATTCTTAATAGTGGTTCTGTTTAGTTTTCGATAGTCGCTACACATCCTCATTACCATCATTCTTCTTGATAAACAACACTTGTGTTCCCATGGTGATATACTAGGTTGGATGAATCATTTTCCAACAACTCTTATTTTTGGGCCTTTAGTATATGTAATTCATTCGATGCCATCCTGTAATGAGCTTTAAAAATGGGAGAAGAACTATGAACCAGATCAATCGTGAACTCCACTTCCCATTCCGATGTCATTTAATTCAAATAACCAGGAAAGACTTCTGAAAACTCTTGTACCACCTTAACATCACTTGTTTTTAGTTCTTCATCTTTATTAGCTACTATTGACATCAAGAATTCCCTACAACCTTCTGACTTCAAAAGTTTTCTAGCCTTCAATGCCGAAATGATATGGAGTAGGGATTTTGTCTTGTTTATTGAAAAATAAAGTTCTATATCTTTAGGCTGCTTAAAAACCACTTCTCGTTCAAAACATAGGACATTTGCGTTATTCTAAAAAATTCATTAAATTCCCGAAATTACATCAAGTTCTTGCATGTTTAAGACATGTAAGTTCGTCTTCGAGGATTTACAATCAATTTCTACCTTAGATGTTTTCACTATATGGTATGTACCTAACATTTCTCCTGAGGGTAAAGCAATTTCTAAGGGAGTACTTGCATGTTCGCTAGGTGCATTTTCTTACGATCTTAGTAGATATAAAAAAATGTGTAGACCTAGAATCAATTAAAGTATCAGTAAGAAACGAGATATAATGATATTACAAGCCAAGATGTTACGTTCCTGGTCATTTTCCTGCTCTATGAGTTCATACACCATAGCTTGGTCTCTAGGGAAATTCCCAAGCTTTTGTTGCTAATGCTTTTGCCCTTTAGGGCATATTTTTTCCATATGGCCTACTTCACCAAAATTGAAGCATATATTGATTCCCATGAGGCATGCTCTAGCATGATGCTTTTGGCACTTACTACAAATTGGATATGGTTGACAATTGTTTGAACTTAGGTCTCCTTTATTTTTCTTTGTGAAGTTCTGCTTCCCTTTTCCCTTGTAATCTTTCCTCTTATGGTTTTCTATTTGTCCATGTTGTTTTTTCTCCCACTAGTGTGATGTTTAAACTTACCAACTATGCCCTTGTTAACAATTCATGGTAGGTTCCCAATTCGAAGTACTACCAACACCTACCTTAGATCATGTCTCATCCCCTATTCAAAACGTCTTATCTTTTCCTACTCGGTGTTCACAAAGTTTGGGGCATAATGGGATAATGTTCGCTCATCCTCAGTAAAAGACATCAAGCCCTTATCTAACTTGAGAAACTCTATCTCATTCTGATTGCAGATACTCATAGGGCAGTACTCCTTTAGGAATCGTTCCTTGAATTCATTCCACGTACAAATGTATCCATAGGCCTTCGACTTTGAGGTTGAGTCCCACCAATACATTGTACCTTTCTTAAGCATAAATGTTGTACAAATAACCTTCTTAGTGTTTAAGCAATCGATGAGGTCAAAAATTCTTTCTATTCAGACTAGCCAATCCTCGCTTCCAATTGACCTATACCACCCTTGAAGGTTGGAAGTATTGTTTCCTAAAAAGTTTTACGGTAACAACAGTGGTGTTCCTAGTATTCTCTACACTATTGAGGCCTGAGGTTGAGGTGGTTGTTCTAGTAGTGGTGGTATCGGTTAATGTGGTGGTGTTTGTTACAATGCTTTCACCTGGATGAACGTACACATTAGAGCGAGAAATTACTAATCAAATTGTATGTAAACTTCATTAGGTTGGGGTTGCTGCATCTGTTGAGATTGTTCAACATTGTTTGTATTCTTACCTCGGTGTGCCATAGCTTTAATAGAAAATATTTCAACAAGTAATTATTGAGAAGAGAAAATAGAGTATTTTATTCATAGAATCTTTGAAATTTCATTAAGGTACGTAGAGCATATCCACCATTCAATCAAATGTTCCCTACAAGATAAAAGGGTTGCAAGGTATACCAAACTTCCAAGCAAGTATAGGAAATCATATACTAAAGCAATAATCTAAACATAACGATCTTTTGAAAACCCACAAGTGCACAAGATCGTGGCTAAGTAATAAAGTGAGAAATAGGGTGTTGAGCCCACGAGAACTATACGTTTGATTAATTAATTGCAACTTTAATTGAATAGCAGACAAATTTTGTGACTTTTCTACACTAATTCCTAAATTATCATTTAAACAAGTGAAAGTAAGTAAAAGAATTTTTCAAATACGTGAGAAACATTGCTAAGATGTCGAATACCCCCCTTCTTATTCCATTTTTAGTGTAACAATTAAAGTGACAATTTGAAATCATTCGTGTTGGTCAATGTTCCTAATTTAATTGAAATCATCTCTCGATAGTGATCAAATATATTCTCCTCATGTGACCCTTCACCTCTCGATGAAATATGCAAAGATGATATATGCATTAACAAGTGTTAAAACACCTATTGAAACCATATAAAGTATAGATGTATATCTCTATCCTTTATCGAAACTTACAATTTTTATTAGATTTTGCTCAAATCATATTATCTCTCTCAATGACAATAAAATCCACTAACAATTTAATTGGTAATCAAGCAATTGAAAAGAATGATAATAAACATCCTCAAATTAAACCAAAATAAAGTCAAAATAATTAATGAAAAAATAAAAATATCAAAACAATGGTTCATCTCATCCTACCAATGCATAAAATTAGCCTAACATATCGAAATTACAAGTAATCATATTTAAGTAGAAAGACACAACCTGAATTTTTATAAATTGAGAAGATGAAGATGAATTTTGAATTTTTTCAATGGTTTATTGATGAATCTCGACTTGCACCTTCTCTTCTTTGCCCAAAAAATAAATTTGAATCTTCATTTGATTGAATTCTTGCAAATCCCCTTCAATTCTCTCACAAAAACTATAAATTTTCCTCATTTGATAATATTGTTTGTCCTCAAACAAAACTATAGCCTAAATAAAAACAAACACGTAAGTATACAAAATTATTTGGTTAGACAATCTAGTTTTTTACCTCAGTATTTGAAATTATAGTACTAAATTTACAAACTTTTTCAAAGCCACAATACCAAACCAATATCCATTCTTCCAATGCAAAAATAACGTGTGCGTGAAAGAACAATTAAGTACACAATCATGAATTTACAAGTTATTTTTAATTCCCAACCTTTTGTGGTCAAATATATCATTTCACATCTCATATAATTCATTCACCACCCAACTTATTCTTTTTGTTCTTTTTTCAGTGTTCAATATAAGATTGAATTTTTCATTACTATCATCACCCTTTCTAGTTCATGTGGACTCTACTAATTGCAAGTCAACACATTAATAAATAAAGATTATCCAATTCTTCGATTGCTTCAACCTCTAGGAATAGACTAGACTAATAATTCATCATCAAAAGCAAGTCTTCTCAAATAAGTGTGTGGGGCTTAACCCAAGCAAGTCTTCTCAAATAAGTGTGTGGGGCTTAACCCGTGCATTTGGTATGTCTTCTGTTTCATACACCTCTATTTTTTTCCGAATTTTCATTTTCTTATTTGCACTCTCTTTCCCTTAACCTTTCTAAATGACCCATATAACGAGCTTTTTGCCGGTGAATCCCAAATCAGATGATTTTAGGGCAGCATATTGTAAATACCATAGCAAACTTAATAACTCGAGTCTTAAAAGTTACGAAGAGATGTATTTTATATATTTTTCTACCCTGAATTAGTGCAATACCCCTCATTAAATACTTATTTAATCAAATTGACCTCTAACTAAGACTTTTGCCCAATTTTATCCTATTAATCTAAGACAATCAACACATACACCTTCACACATGGAATCCCAGTTTACATCTGTATCTTCCTACAACTGTGAAATACCCCTAAAAAGGATAAATTTGGTCTAAGGATCATTAATTTAGGATAGTTTTGGGTATATCATATATGTTCATCTATCAACCTGTCCAACATATGAATCAACTTATTGTGCATCATGATGTAAAACTCAATTCTGGTACGCATATAATATCAAACGCTGCAAGACTAGGCATCAATCAATTTAAGCATGTAACATATCTACAGTTTATAAATCAATACAAAATCTCAAATTTAATCATCATTGCAAGCTAGGTTATCTAACCGACACAAGCACACAACCCAAATCAATATGTGTGTGTGTGTGTGTGTATATATATATATATATATAGATTTTTTTTCAAAATTTTCGATATTTTTATTTTTCTATTATACACTAAAGCAATAATAGAAAACAAATACTGACACTCAAAAACACACGAAAATTAAAAATTAAAAGTTTTTCTCACCCCAAACTTAAAACCAACATTGTACTCAGTGTCATAAAGCATAAGTAAGAATATAAGGGGATGGGGAAGAAAATGAAAAAGGTACTTCCTGAATTTTTATATTGAATGTGTGAGGAACTATTTGTCAACTTATCCCAACTTCTCCTTTGCTAAGCTCTTTCCGATGTCAATATACATGTTACCTATCAAGAGTGGAAGAAAATAATCAAAAGAATAAAAAAACTCATTTTGACTTAATTAATATTTTCCTTTAATTAGGCTAAGTGTCGATGATAAAAATGATCCCCAAACTGAATTAAAATGTGCCTATAACCAATACAACCTATAAATCAAGAATAATACTACATGCAAGGCGATACGGAAAGCAAAATAAATAGAAAGATTAGGAAATTGGGTTGCCTCTCAATAAGTGCTGAATTTATAGTCTCTAGCTAGATTATATGGAGGGATTAATCATGGTGGTTCATACTGGAGTCTTGCAGCCTCACACGCCTCGCAATTTCTAGCTTTACGTTCTTTTTTTTTCCCTCCAAACCTTGAACTATGTATTCTCCTTTAGAGTAAGGCTCCTTAGACGTTTAGGTTTTGTCTCCTTCGACCCTGTTGAATTTCTTCAACAATATATTTGGCTTTCTCTAGGACTAATAGTTGCTTGGTTGGATTATGTAGTTTAAAGATCTTATGTGTGTCATCCACCCTCACAGTCAGTCTCATCATACTCCAAGTCAATCAAGGTTCGATTTGTTACTAAAAATGGTTGTCCTAAGAATATTGGCATATCTTGATCGTCTTCGAGGTCCATAACAAAGAATTTTACAGGGAATATCAGCTTTCCAACCTTAATGAGCAAATCAACAATCTTACCTCATGGATATCTGATGCTCCTATCTACTAGTTGCAGGGTCACATTTGATCATTTGACTTCCCAAACTCCTAGTTTCCTGAAAGTAGACAAAAGAATCAAACTTACACTTGCACCTGTATAACATAAAGCATTAAAATGAAATTATTTGCCTAAAAAATAGGTAAAGTGAAACTCTCTAGGTCATTGATATTTGGTGGTAATTTATTTTGCAACATTGCACTACTCTCTTCGGTCAATGTCACTTCTTCCCAGTCTGGAAGCTTTCTTTTCTTAGATATCATGTCTTTTGGGAACTTTCCATATATCGGGATCTGTTGGATTGCATCAATGAATGGAATGTTGATGTTGAATTTTTTTTGCATATCCAAAACTTCTCAAATTGATCATCGAGGTTTCTCTATTGCAATCTTTTTGGAAAATATAGTGGTCACACAGATGTATTAGTAGAGTGATTTCCTTAACCTTTGGATCATCTAATGCTATTTTTGTCTCTACTTCTTTATTTTGCTCAGATTCCTCCAATGTCTCCTCAACCGAGAAATGTAATTTTTCTTTTGTAGCAACTAGTCTCTTTACATTAATCACTGGTAATTGCAATTTGTTATTCCTCCACAACCTTCATTGTCATTACTTGCTATTTGTGATTTCTCTCAATGTCATTGGGCAATGTTCATGGTAGTCTTTCTAAAAGTGCTTTCGTTATTTGTCCATCTGATTTTCCAAGTTTTTTATGGCAGCTCCTTGAACTTGTAAGGTTTTATCTTTTCTTTGCATGTGTTTGATAGATATCTTCGCGAATTTAGTAACAAGATTTTCTAATGAAAAATTATTTTCAGCTTACTAAAAACCTGGAGGTGTAGTTTACTGAGGCGCAATTTCAGCTCCTGGTTGTTGCTCCATTGGAAACTTGGGTAATTTTTTTAGTCTAGGTAACAGGTGTTAAGATTTGGATTATGTTGTTGCCTTTGAAAATTCTGAATGTAGTTCACACCTCCACTGTCTCAACAAATTGGGACCCTAAATTACAATCATTACTCTCATGTTTTATTCCACATTGTTTGCATTTCAGTCCCATTTTCTAGGCTGCGTTCATCTGATCTACCTTTTGTGTAAATGATGTCAACTATGCTGAAATTGTTGTCAAAGAATCAATTTCAAATACCCCAGCAGCTCTCTTTCCACTCATCCTTTTAGTAGGCCAAAGTAGACTGGTGAATACCATATCCTCTGTGATTTGGTAGACTTGATCTGGGGTTCTTTTTGTCATAGAACTATTGCATGCAGAGTTTATGTTAGCCCTGCTTATCGGATTCACACCAATGTAGAAGTACTGCACCTGAATCCATTTCTGCAATCCATGTTGTGGGCATTGGTAGAGTAAACCTTTGTATTGTTCCCAAGCCTCTAAATAGTATTTTGAGTACAGTTGTTGAAATGTGGTAATCTTGTCCCTCGGCTTTGCAATCCTTTTTGGCAGGAATTTGCTAAGGAATTTCTGACTCAATTAGTTCCATGTAATGATGCTTTGAGGTGGACAAGTGTATAATCATTCTCTGGCCAAGTTTCTTAATGTGTATGGGAAAGCCTCAGTTTGATTACTTCACTAGACGCCCCTGGATACTTGATAGTTGTACACATGTCCAAAAATCTTAATATATGAGCCGTTGTGAAATGCTGATCTAGCGTAGTACATCTGGTATTTAAGGACTGGTGTTATCAACATGCTCCAAAATGTACTACAATTCTTTGGAAACCATATATTCACCCATGAACCTTACATTTTCATTAGCTGGAGTCACATTCGGTTGTGCTGCTTCCAGAGTAGCCACATTATGTTTTTGATGTGTTTCCAGCTGTTATTTTTTTCGAAGGCTGAACGATTGTTAGATTTCTAGGTCAATTTGAGTAAGATCACCAATTCTCCAACTTCCCATACAATGTCTTGAAAAAGGAAGCATAAAAAGTTTTTCTAATATAATGAACTAAACTAATAAAAAAACAAAAATTCAGATTAAAACTAAAATTAACTAAACTTATCGAAAACAATATATCTCGGCAACGATGCTAAAAACTTAATCCTTTGAAAACCCGCAAGTGCACGGGAACATGGTCAAATAATAAAGCGATGAATAGAGTGTCGAAACCACGATGACTATGTATTTGATCGAATTAAAATTAATTGCAACTTTAATCGAATAACAGACAAATTTTGTGATTTTTCTATACTAATCCCTAAATTATCAATTAAACTAGTAAAATTAAGTAAATGCTTTTTTCAATATGTGAGAAACATTGTTAAGTTTTTGAACCCTCCTTCTTATTCCATTTTTAGTGTAACAATTAAAGTGACAATTTGAAATCATTCATGTTAATCAATGTTCCTCATTTAATTGAAAGCTTCTGTCAATGGCGATCAAATATATTCCCATCATGTTACCCTTCTATCTGTCGATGAAAGATGTGAACACGATAAATGCATTAACAAGTGCTAAAACACCTAGTGGAACCATATAAAGAATAGAGGTATATCTCTATTCTCTATCGAACCTTACAATATTTATTATATTGTACTTAAACCATATTGTTTCTCTCGATGACAATAAAATTCACTAACAATTCAATTGTTGATCATGCAACTGAAAAGAACAATAAAAAAATAATAAACATCCACAAATCAAATCAAATTGAAGTCAAAATAATTAATTAAATACTAAAAATATCTTAACAAAGATTCATCTCATTCTACCAATGTATAAAATTAACCCAACATAATGAAATTACAAGAAACCATATTTAAGTGGAAAGACATAACCCGGATTTTTATAAATTGAGAAAATGAAAATGAATCTTGAATCTCTTCAACGGTTTATTGATGAATTTCCACTTGCGGATTGTTTTCTTTGCCCAAAAAATAAGTTTGAATGTTCACTTAAATGAATTCTTACAAGTCCCCTTCAATTCTCTCACAAAAAAAAAAAAAACTATTAATTTTCCTTCTTTGATGATAATAATCAATGAGTGTTGGATTATGATATGTATATGAGAGGTCTCCAATATGTATTATGTTGTTAGTTATTTGTAGAAGTAGAAAATTGGTTGAAAATCACGTCCAAATTGGTTTCCAAATAGTTTCAATCGATTAAGGAAAGTTGCATTCGTGTGCAGATTTTTTGTCTCTACATAACAGTTAATATTTTAGCCATAACTTTCTCTTCTGATATTCAATTCAGGCAATTCAAAGTGTGTTAGAATGATAACTTAAAGGGATACAATGTTCCTTGAAATAAAACTGTTCAATTTGAATGTTTACTATGCCAAATTGGTTCCAATCTTTGGCTAAAAATTTGAAATATAACTTGTGTGATTGGAAATTTATTTTGATAATATTTTATCATATTCCACTCCATTTTGGTTCTAATTCCTTCCACTTGTCTCCTATCAATCTTAAAGGTATCATCTTGTGGGCTGAATTAACAATTGAATATTTGCAATTTGATCATCAAACTTTGGACTTTGCCATTTTTCCTTGATTTTTATTTTATTTCTTCCAATCCTCGTTCAACCATTAATTTTCACCTATATAACATAAAATACAACATTTTTGGATATATTTTGTCAAACAAAATTACCAAATATTGATATTTTAAACTCAAAATAAGTGTATAAAATACACTTATAATCTAGTAGTTTTTCCTTGTGCTTTTATCTTAGTTTCGTTCTAGGTCCTCCATAAGGTCTGCTTCCTCCTTACGGTCTTCAGGTATGTACTCTATTATGTTTCCTCACTATCCACCTTTGGTATTTCCTCATGACCACTATCATCGGGTGCGTTATGAGGCTAGCATCGACAACGATCTGGTTCATATCCTTCGGGCCTTACAATGACTATAATTTTCACAATTGATCATTTATCTTTCTCTAAGGCTAAGGTGTTTGACAAATATCTATCGGTCGTACATTACACAAGTTTTTTAGAAAATTATTTTCAATATCCAGTATGGGTTTTCGATAGGGTAAAAAATATCTTGTCTTAGCTAAACTCATATCCATTCAATTTTTGCCCTTCTATAAATTGTTTTAATATCATCCAAATGCTCTAAGAAGTTGTGGCTTGTGTTCCTTGTATAAAACCTAAGGATGTGCAAGAACTTTGATCGATTTTGTCACGTAATCCTCTCTATTTTTGTTTGGACTGGACCTCTAACCATCTAAAAAATGCATAAAAAAGCTTAATCAGTATCACTATTTGTACTTACAATTTCAAAAGAGACGAAGCTTTCCAAACTTAGAAAGTTTTGAAGTTTTTCTGAAATTGAAGTTTCTCAAAATGCAAAATTTTCTAAGGTAGAAGTTTCTAAACTATAAGCTTTGTGATATGATCCAGGAGTTGGGCCCAGGTTTCACGGGGTGCCTTTCTTCTTGACACAAAAAGGGGCACCGTGCGGCAGTAGTCTGCTTCGCTAGACTACCTTCCACCTTCTCTTGGTCTTTTTAGGACGAAAGTAAAATTTGATCACAATTTGTAGAAAGCTTGCAACATGAAATTAAAAGATATTGGAAACAACTTGATCAATGATTGCTTGAAAGCTAAAAATTACAATTGGTGAAAGTAGTAAATTACAATGGCTAGTGCAGGGGCGAACACTAGAAAAGCTTGAAAGATGTTTGAAAGACTAATACCCCCTATAATAGAGTTCTGAACAAAAACCTAAGCGACGGCAGTAGACGTTTAAATGCCGAGGAATCATACTAAAATTTTCTAATTTCCAACTATTTTACAATGTATTCGGAATAAAAACCTAAGTGACGACAGTAGACATTTAAATACCTAGGAATCATACTAAAATTTTCTAATTTCCAACTATTTTACAATTGAATTAAAATATTTACAATGTGTGCATCAAAGGGCTTAAGTAAAGATGCAATCCTTGACATTCTGCCCCCATTTGTTTTGGCGACGTCATCAGAGCCATTGATGAATAATATGCCTCAATTAATGGTTTGAAAGCTTCAAGGTCTTTTTTATTTTCCCAAGTATTCTCCTCATTGCTGTATCCGCTCCATTTGACCAAGTACTCTTGATGATATTTCCTGGAAGCTCGAGTAGTTCGATGGTCAAGAATCACTTCAGTGACCCTCTTTTCAGCTCTTTTTAGTTGAAACACAGGTCGCTTTGGCTCATTTCTGGATGCGTCCTCCTTGTCGGGAAAGTATGGCTTGAGTACACCAACATGAAGGACCTTGTGGATTTTGCACCATGAAGGGAGTGCAACTCTGTATGCGACTTTTCCAATCCTCTTCACGATGGGTAATGGTCCAATATATTTTGGCACCAATCTTGAGTCTTTCCCTCTTGTCGGTTTATATGTCTAATATATTTTGGCACCAATCTTGAACCTTTCCCTCTTGTTAGTTTATAACAGTTACTGTCCAGAAGTTTCACCATTACCAGATCTTCAACATTGAATTTAAGAAAATAGTGCTTTAGATCTGCAGCTTTCTTGTACCATTTCTGAGCTTTCTCAAGATAACTCAGAGCAATTTCAATATTTCTTTTCCACTCTTGAGAGAAGCTTTTTGCTTGAGGGGACTTGGTACTTTGATCGATGTCTACAGTATGAGGGAGTAACGGCTACTGGCCAGTAGCAATCTCAAAAGGACTCTTATTGGTGGAAGAGCTCTTTTGGGCATTGAAACATATCTGAGCCGCAGCCAAAAGCTTCACCCAAATTTTTCTGCGAAGCAGAGATGAAGTGCCGAAAATATTCTTCTAGCCTAGAGTTGAAGCGCTCCATCTGTCCGTCAGATTGTGGGCTAAAACTGGAACTCATGCTCAAATTTGAACTAAGAAGTTTGAGGATCCCGATCACTGACGATGTCCCTAGGCAGTCCCCAGTATTTAACAATATGTTTGAAGAAGAGATGAGCCATCACTTCAGCTGATACATACTTAGGCGTTACGATAAAAGTTGCGTACTTTGATAGATGCTCTATCACGATGATGATAGTGCTAAAATCTCCAA
>CAIGRP010128168.1:0-75502 GCA_903798385.1 Fraxinus cuspidata | reverse complement strand
GATTGGAATTTATTTTCCATTTTCCTTGAAAAAGTTGGCATGTCAAACACAGCCTAAGTGAAAAAAAGTGGAATGGAGAACTTCTCAATCAGGTTTTATAAAACTCAATATTGATGCCTCATTTAAGTTGGGCAAAGGTTGGATTGGGTTGAGAAGGGTTCCTGATGACAACGACAGTGTGCTCAGCATCAGCTGTTGGGCAAGGAAAATAAGGAGCATTCTCTATGTTCTTTACGGTGAGTTGTTTGCATTAAGGGAGTGTTTGTCCCCGGGGACGGACCCATTAAGGGTGTCCCCACTTACCACCATTTGAATGGAGCATTGATGTCAGACCCATCTCAATCTCATTTTAATGGAGCATTGAGTCAGAATCGGTATCTAGGTGAGAGTGGGGGCCGTGGATGATCATCTACCTATGAAGGTGCCATTGGTTTGAACCACAGCATTAGCAGCATTGGCAAGTCAAAACAAAGCCTACACAGTATCGTGAGTGTAAGGAACTTCAACGTAATGCTACAAATGATTTAATGCAATGATTTATCCAGTCTAAAGACTGCAGTGGGATGGGTGGGAGGATACCCTCAAACAACATCATGTTGCAACGCTCACCTAATCCGCTTCAGTAGCTGTAAGGCTTCTGCTAGCCCTAAGATCAATAACCTTGGATGGACAAGAACTCCAGAGCAAAGTTTTGAATTACCGTACATGGGTAAACCATTCTTAAAATCTTGGAATCAGTAAGGATCTCCTACCCATTTGGACAGGAACCCTACAGGAGTTTTGGATTACCGTATGTTGATAACGAGACTATTATATGGTGTTTTAAAAGTATGAGAAGCCGTAAAGAACAATTGTAAAAAATGTACTATGTTTTGAATATTATCTTTATTGTCTGATGTGAAATTATTTTTTACTTAATTCTTTCTCGCCCCCTTTGAACCATAATCTTGGGTCCGCCCCTATTTGTCCCCGCTAAGAATTTGGGGTTCAATGGATGTGATTCTTCCTTAGCTGTATCGGAGATTAATTAACCTAATAATTCTTCGGTTGTTTCTACTTTGGTATTAGATGTCAAATTGTTATTCGACTGGCTTGGATGTCACTTGTGAAAACTGTAAAATTTATAATTTAATGAAATTATTTTTTTTAATTAAAAAATAAAAAAAGTTCGGTTCGATTTTGTACGATTTTTGAAAATCAAAACCTAAACCAAACAATTTTAAAATGATTTGGTTTAATTTGAGGGGAAAAATCATGGGTTGACGTTAACCCAAACCAATAGTTTCAAATCAACGAATCTGGTTCGATTTGCGATTTCACGATTTTTTCTTTTTAGTAACACGTGCATAGCCCCCCACAAATCACTTTGAAAATTATTCAAATATTTCTTATGATTTGTTCGCACCAGTCTTAAATGTCAATCTATTTCTACTCAAGATATTTGTTTATATGCTAAGTAAGACATCTAAAAGACGACACAAAATGGATCTATCGAATCTTTCTTCATATATAAAATAGGTAAATTTCATATGTAGTAGCCGTACTTCATTTTGTTCTTTCCGTTAACTACATTTTAATTTGAATCAAATAATTCCACTTTACAATTTAATATCAATCAAGTAATAATATTATAATTTGATTTCAATTAAGATAACTTCATTCAATTTCACTCACGAAAATTGTGACAATCAACAAATGACAATCATATCATGTAACCATTAGTTGCTACAACTATAAAGTACAATTTAAGTGAAATGAATTAGGAAAAAGCCATATGTGCAGTTTTTTGTTTACAAAATTTTTACAGGTGCTGCGTTGGCAACAACTGATTGAAACTGTTTTTTCCCAACTTTCTATGAATTTTCGCCAAGTATTACCTGTAAAAAAATTGTGTGAATCAATTATGTAAGTGTAGCATTGTCCAATGAATTAAGATAATCCAAGTCACCAAATTTCATCAATTCAAGTGACTAGACTGGACAAAATTACTCTATTGAAATAATATTAAAGTGTAGTTAATATATTAGATAAAATTAAAATACAATTATCTAATTAACACTAAATAAAATATAATTATCGCGAATATAATTTAACCTATAAAAAAGTATATATAAATATATAACAAGTTAAAAAAAAATTCACATAGCATCAATTAGGATTTAAGTTGATCACATGTGGTTGTAAAGTTGAGAGAGAGTTGGGTTCGTGTCATTATTACATAGTTTATCAATGAATAGGAAGAATGTTAAATTTTTAGATAAAAATGAGGTTTATTTTAGTTGAAGAGGTAGTCGAATCGATCCCTGGTTGTCAATATTTACATATTTTGGGAAAAATGAACTTCAAAACAAGGCCTTTTTTAAGAGTTCTTTATTTCATAATGAAAAAATAAAAATTCTAAGAACTTAGATGTACTAAACGTGCCAAAAAGAAAAAGAAAACAACCCTGATAAGCCCAACTATCTCGGTTTAGTGCTATTTTTGTTGTCAATTTTCGTTGGGGCCAACCCACACAATTCCCTTTAATTCTCTGTATGGGAGTTTTTGAACTAATCGCATATACGATCAAAGAATCGCGTTTCATGTATAAAGTCGTGTTCAACTTGCCCAAACATAATTTGCAGCAAACACTTGCATTCTTCTTCACTATGGATTTTTCATTTTTTGTGCTATAAACCCTCTTTCATATACAGAAATCAGTAATCTATATACTAATTTAGAAGGAAAATTTGCAGTAAGAAAAAAGTGGATAGACCCAAATTCTGAAAAACAAAAATGGTGGTGGCGTCTGGAACTAATGCCTTTGCCAAAGAGATAGCCATTCGCAAACGCATTGCCAACATGTATGTTTTTCTTTTATATACATATGCACAAATATTGTACTTATTTATGTTTTTATGTGAAATACAAACATGGGTTTTGGGCTTTTGTTGTGATTTTAATTGATCATAAAACCTTTGCCTTTTTTGTCTCTTTTTTGGGGGTTTTTTCATGATTTTGTATGAAGGTGGAAATTTATTGGATTGTTTATTTTGTTAGGCAACTGGAATTACTTATGTATAGTGAAGAATTATTTTTTTAGGTTTTGCAAGTGATAATTAGAGTAAAAATTCGTTTTTTATTTGTATTTTCGAATATGTAGTAAAGTTGTCTTTCTTAAATTTCTAAGAAGGTATTGATCTAATGGTGAAAGGGGGAAAAAAAGGGGATATTTGTTTTTACTCGAGTAGGGTTCAATGAAATTCAATTTTGGGTTTTTGAGATTTTTCTTCCAGATTGTGGCTTATGTTCAAGAATAAAATTCTCCCTCAATTTGGAGATTTTTTATGAAATCATTTTGAGATGCAAAATTATGGATTATATAGTTGATAACTAGAGCTCTGCTGGCGTTTAGAAGATGGAAGGTATTGCAATTTGTATGAATCCTGGGAAAAACTATGTACGTGGGTAAATGTGTTTTTGAAGTTGTCTTTCTAGTCATTGACTTTCGATTTCCATTTGCAACTTTGAGAATGCTCTTCCACTCAGCTCCGTCAGATCACGAAGTCTGACTTTTGTCCTGCCCGACGGTTTGGTCTTGCAATAAAGCTTCCATCTTTCTTAAGATATTAAAAGACTGATTGCAAGATCTGAACTATTTAAAATTGTTGAGAGATTAGCTTCAAATTTCATATTTCATTGTTCATTGAAATTACTATTTTTTCCATTTGGTTGTTTGAAATTTATGGTTGTTTTATGTTACCTTGGAATATATGCTAACCACCACCCCTCCTAATGTGATGGCAGTTATATAATAGAGATTGATCTTAACCAAAATAATTAATTTCCTCCGCCTTTCCTGTTTGATTTGACCTATTCTATGGTTTCACAGCTATAATAAAAGAGAAGAGGATTTTGCATCATTGAGGGAATACAATGATTACTTGGAAGAAGTAGAGGATATGGGTAAGTTTATCTGTTGTGCACGTGATATGGTATACGTTACACGTTACACAGAGCGTTTTGTTCGATAATTGTTTTTGCTTGCAGTTTTTAATTTAATTGAAGGAGTAGACGTTCCTGCTATTGAAGCAAAGATTGCTGAGTACCAGAGAGAAAATGCTGAGCAAATTATGAATGCTCATGCCCGCAAGGTTTCACAAATTTGTCTTTGCATAACATTATATTCCAACAATAGTTACTTCGATCGAAATGCTATATGATACATGTTTGTTTCTTCAATTAAATAGGCTGAAGAATATGCAGCAGCTCTGGCAGCAAGCAAGGGACAACCTGCACAGACGGGTGTTGATTTGGTGAGTTTATCTTATGGATTTCAGATCTTTCTGCATTTTAATTGTTGATTTACTCTTTTACTTGAATCTAAATGTTTATGCATTGCTTATGTTGACCTTTTCTCAGTTGGCATCAGGTCACAGAATTTTTTATCATCATCGATTATCTCTGTACTTCATTTTCTTTCAGTTTTGGTACTATTTACAGTTATGAGCGAAATTGCAAGAAAAAGAATGTTTCTATGTTCTGATGCAAGCTGAAAATTTAGCAGTTTGTGAGGTCAAACTTGAGTGTCTACGATCCTGGAGTACTGCTATGGTCTATCCATCACCCAACCATCCTGAAAAACCTAAAAGCTTGGTCCCATCTCGTTTGGAGAATAACCCCTTATGGCAGGGCTTAGTTATTCTAACAGTTCACATAAGATTTAATCCACTCCTTTGGAAGCATGATTCTTGCTCCACTCCCTTCTTTGACCCCCATCCACTCATCTGGTGATCCTTTGCTCCCACATTCAAGTGTTTGCTCATTGTTTAGACCGCTGCTCATTGCAGTCACCTTCGGGGTTCTTCACCCCTGGATATCACAAGGCCTACGTGCCCCAGCCCTGCAAATTCAGCAAAAAGGGAAATTGGTATATGCTTCCTGTTTAAGCCAGGTCTCTGACATGTCAACCATTATACGTTCGTGAATTCGATAATTCTTTTGGCCATGTTTGTTTTAAGATTACTTATTCCATTATACGTGATAAGTGGTGACTATCAAGAGGGGATTGTTGTCGACTGGTTTTTTCTAATTAATTTTGCTTCATTCTTTCTATTTGCCCTTCCTTTCCTTCTTTTTTTAGTTTTTTGGGGGAGTTTTAACATTATCAGGATTAGGTTTATGATGCTAAATCCCAGTTACTGAAGAAAGGTTTTTTGTGGAACCTATCCTGTTATTCATTTTTGCTGATAGACTTCTTTAAATGACACGAGGACTAGTACTGCTGCGTATGGGTTGAAAACTTGGATATGTTCATTAATTAAAATCGCCTTTTCATATATCAAGTCTTAATCCATTTGTAGAGAATTGGAAGACTTCTCAAATGCTTATTCTGTAAAATAAAAATGAAGGTGAGGAGCTGAAGAATTCTGATATATTTAAATATATCAGCTCAATGATTTAACTTGGTGTTTAACCTTTAACTGTTTGGTTTTGTACTCACGTATGGGTTTTTATGTTTACCCTTTCTCTGGATTTCTAGTATTCGCATGTTTGTAAATAGCTTTAACTTCAATGCAGTCCTCAAGCTCTCAAGAAGGGACCGGAACTGGCGCTCAGGGACAATATGCCCCGGCTATAGCTGGGGCTGTGCAGCCACGTCCAACAGGCATGGCCCCTCAACCCATCCCTGTTGGGTCGGGTCATGACATGCTAGGACTTGAATATGATGATGAAGAAAAGATGAAACTCCGAGCCGAAAAGGCTGCAAAGGCAGGAGGGTGGAGTGCAGAAATAAGCAAGAAACGGGCACTCGAAGAAGCATTTTCAAGCATTTGGATATGATGTTTCCTTTCTATTATCAACTGGCTTTTAAATGTGTCCAAGTCTTGCTAAAGAAAAGTTCTGTTTGTCTGAACTTTGAAAGAACTATGATAAATTGGGTGTAAAGTATCTATTCTTGGATTTTTCTGTATTCCACGTTTCTGAAAAATGCCCAAATGAAGCATCATTTGCCACTTATAATGAATTTTAAAGAGTTTAGACTATGAAATCGAATTTTATCCATTTTTTTAATTTTTCAGTTGAATATTGAAGCATGTGACCTCGGGATTGAAATGAAAGACTGGGTTGTTATATTACCGAATATTAGGAGATTTGATAGCCGTAAATATTTGCTGTTAATAGAATCTTAGTCAATCCTGTAGAATAGGAAATTAGTTAGGCAAACTAGCTATTGAAATTTTTTTCCTGATTTCTTGCTTGTAATTTCTCATTTTCTTGATTTATTGCTTGTCATTTCTCCTGTAAAGAGAACCCCTGTAATCCTATGATTAAGTGAGCTAATACAAAAAAAATAATTCTATATTTTCTCATCTCTTTCAAGTTTACATGGTATCAGAGCCACTCTAGAAAATCAATTACTTTTCTGTGGATTTTTTTTATTGTTAAGTCATGTTGACATTTCATCTGAGTCGACCCTCTCTCAAAACTCAAGCCCCCAATACCGATTCTCACTTTGTCTAGATCACCACTATTCGCCTTCGTGGTGATAATTATTTAAGATGGTCCAAGTCCATTCGAATGTACATCAGAGGGAGGGGAAAGATCGATTACCTAATGGGGGACAAGAAGGCACCAGCACCAGAGGATTCAACTTATGCGACCTGGGGTGCAGAAAATTCAATGTTAATGACTTGGCTCGTGAACTCTATAGATGAAGATATTAGCTCTAACTATATGTGCTACTCTACAGCCAAAGAACTCTGGGACAATGTGAATGAGATGTATTCTGATATGGGAAATCAATCGGCAGGGGGAAGACTCGGTCACCAAGTATTTCAATTCATTGAAGCGCCTTTGGCAGGACTTAGATCTGTTCAATGATTCTGAATGGAAATCCACTGAAGATGCTAATCATAACAAAAAGACAATGGAGGCTCATCGTATTTATAAATTCCTTGCTGGACTAAATGTGGAATTTGATGAAGTACGAGGACAGATCATTGGCAGGACTCCACTTCTTCCAATTGCTGAGGTGTTTGCTGAGGCTCGAAGAGGAGAGTCGCAGAGATTTAATGTTGGGGAAGAAGACTACTAGCGGGCTTGTTAAGAGTTATGCCCTTGTTATTGCCTAGGCTACTGCTAATAAAGCAACCAATTTTCAGAGAAAACCTAAAGAGAAGCCAAGGGTCTGGTGTGATTACTTCAACAAACCGCTCCACACTCGGGAGTCCTGCTAGAAAATCCATGGAAAACTAGCAAACTGGAAGAGCAGCAAGCTTGGTGACAAAAATAGCCGTGCAATACCCACTGTTAATAAAGTTGAGACAAGTCCCTTTAGCAAGGAGCAGATGGATCACCTTCTGAAGCTACTGAAATCTAATTCCTCGTCTTGTATTCCTAGTGTTTCTCTTGCACAAACAGGTAGTGCACTTAATGCCATTTCTTGTTATTCAAATTCTGCTCATGGATCATCGATTCTGGAGCCTCTGATCATATGACCAGATTTTCCAATCTTTTTCACACTTACCCACCATGTTCTGGCCTTGAAAAAAATAAGAATTGCAGATGGTAGTTTCTCACCCATTGCAGGAAAAGGTTTGATAAAATTATCCAAAAATATAGATCTTAAATCTGTCCTCCATGTCCCTAAACTAGCCAAAGAATCTAATTGGCGTGTAATTTTCTGTGATTCTTACTGTGAATTTCAAGATCAGAACTCGAAGAAGAAGATTGGATGTGCTAAGATGATAGATGGACTTTACTACTTTGATGGTAGCTTCTCCAGTAATAAAAAGGCTCAATGCCTTAGTAGTGCTAGGTCTAATTCTGTTTATGAACAAATAATGCTTTGGCACTTGAGACTAGGACATCCTAGCTTTCCATATCTTAAACATATGTTTCCTACTTTATTAAGGGTTTGAATTGTTCAACTTTCCATTGTGAAAATTGTTGTTTATCTAAGAGTCATCATACTACTTATTTGCCAAAACCTTATATTCCTTCAAAACCATTTTATTTAATACATCATGATGTTTGGGGACCCTCAAGAGTTACTACTCTCTCTAGAAAAAAATGTTTGTTACCTTTATAAATGATCATACACGTTTGTGTTGGGTTTATTTAGTGAATGAAAAGTCTGAGGTTGAAAAAAATTTCAAAGAATTTTACACGATGGTTGAAGTTCAATTTTAAAAAAAATTAGCATTCTTCACTCCGATAATGGAACAGAACATTTGAATATAATTTTGGGAAGTTTTTTGAAGGAAAAAGGGTATACATCATCAGTATACTTGTGTGGATACTCCTCAAAACATGGAATTGCTGAAAGAAAAAAATAAGTATTTACTTGACGTATCTCGAGCTTTAATGTTTTCAAGGAATGTTCCAAATTATCTTTGGGGGGATGCTATTTTAACAACCACTTATTTGTTGAAAGAAAAAAAAAAAGCATTTACTTGACATATCTCGGGCAATAATGTTTTCAAGGAATGTTCCAAATTATCTTTGGGGGATGCTGTTTTAACAACCAATTATTTGATTAACAGAATGCCCACACGTGTTTTAAAATATAGTACGCCATTAGAATGTTTCCGAGAAAAAAATTATTTTATCTAGGTTACAATCAAATTTACCTTTAAAGGTTTTTTGCTGCATTGTTTTTGTTTATATACCCAATAATACTTGTTCCAAACTTGATCCTCAGGCTGAAAAATGTCGTTTTATAGGGTATGCTCCTGATAAAAAGTGATATAATCCCCAAACAAGAAAAATTTATGTGAGTATGGATGTCTCTTTCTTTGAAAAAAAATCCTACTTCAACAAAAATTCTCTTTAGAAGGAGAATGAGGTAATGGAAGAAAATTTTTGGGATTTATCTCCTACTCCTTTATCAAAAGTGATTTTGAATACTTCACCTCATAATTCTAATTCTATTGTTATTCCCGAAGTTCAAAGTCAGGAACAATGTGATAAAACCAATTAAAATAGTGATATGAATTCTAGTCATATAGTGCCAAACATTTCTGTATCTAAAACAGGGGGAGAATCACTACAACTGGGTTAAAAAAACACCTAATATTGAGCCTCTTGTTTATACTCAGAGAAGACCTCATCAAAATAGTCAAAGTCAACCTATTCCTCTTGGGAATGATCAATCTCGACCTTTTGGAACTGGGCCTCCAGATATCACAGGTAGTTTTTTTCATAACTCATCTTCAATTCCTATTACTTCTCCTAGCCAAGAACTATTAAACCTTGATATTCCTAGAGCTTTTAGGAAAGGACCCGAACTTGTACCAAATATCTCATTGCCAAATATTTATCTTATGAAAAACTTTCTCCTACTTATAGGGCTTTTACCTCAAAAATCTCACACTCGTTTGTCCCGAGAAACATTCAGGAATCTTTTAATGATCCGAATAGGAAATTAGCAGTGATGGAAGAGATGAATGCCCTTAGAAAAAGTGGTACTTGGGAGATAGTGGATTTCCCTAAGGAAAAAGAACAGTAGGCTGCAAGTGGATCTTTACTGTGAAATGTAAAGCTGATGGTAGCATAAAGAGGTACAAGGCAAGACTATAGTAAAAAGGTTCACGCAGACGTATGGGATTGATTACCATGAAACATTTTGCTCCAGTGGCCAAAAATAAATTCGATTAGAATCTTGTTATCTTTGGCAGTAAACTTCGACTAGCCATTACACCAATTAGATGTAAAAAAAAATCATTTTTAAATGGAGTTCTTGAGGATAAGGTCTTTATGAGTCTGCCACCTGGGTTTCAGGGAAAATTGGGACCAAACAAAGTCTATAGACTAAAAAAATCCTTATACGGTCTCAAACAATCCCGTAGAGCTTGGTTTGAGAGATTTGGGAAAGCTGTGAAGAGTTGTGGCTACCATTATAGCTAAGCTGATCATAACTTGTTCTACAAACACGGTAAAGAAGGCAAGGTTGCAATATTAATTGTCTATGTGGATGATATAGTTTTGACAGGTGATGACAATGAAGAATTGGAGAGACTGAAAAAAAAAGACTTGCAGCTAACTTTGAAATCAAGGATTTGGGTGCATTAAAATACTTTCTTGGGATGGAGTTTGCTAGATCCAAAGAAGGTACATTTTTTAATACAAAAATATGTTCTTGATTTACTTGATGAGACATGTTTACTAGGATGTAAACCAGTTGAGACACCCATTGAGTTGAACTTAAAACTTCAGCTTTTTAAAGATGAAGAAGTACATAATAGATAGCAATATCAGAGACTAGTTGGAAGACTAATATACTTGTCACATACACGTCTAGATATAGCATTTGCAGTTAGCCAATTCATGCATGCACCAGGACAAGAACACTTTGATGCAGTCCATAGAATTCTTTGACACCTAAAGGGAACCCCTGGAAGAGGTCTACTATTCAAAAACCGTTGACATTTACAAGTTGAAGTCTATACTAATGCGGACTGGGCTGGAAGTACTCTTGATAGGTAATCAACTTCTGGCTACTGTACGTTTGTTGGATACAATCTTGCCACCTGGCAGAGTAAAAAGCAGAATATGGTAGCTAGAAGTAGTGCAGAGGCCGAGTTTAGATCAGTTACTAATGGAATTTGTGAAGTGGTGTGGATTAAGAGCCTGTTGGAATAGTTGAAGATCTCTAATTCATTGCCTATGAAAATGTACTGTGACAATAAAACCGCTATCTCAATCGCTCACAATCCAGTACTTCATGATAGAACAAAGCACGTGGAGGTAGACAAACACTTCATCAACGAAAAGATCGAAAACGGATTGATATGTATGTCGTACATTCCTACCACCGAGCAAGTTGTAGATGTGCTTACTAAAGGACTTCCTACAAAATAGTTTGACATACTGATTGGCAAGCTGGCTATGGAAGATATCTTCAAACCAGCTTGAGGGGGGTGTTCAAATGAAAGATTGGGTAGTGATATTACCGAATATTAGGAGATTTGATAACTGTAAATATTTGCTGTTAATAGAGTGTTAGTCAATCCTATAAAATAGGAAATTAGTTAGGCCAACTAGCTATTGTAATTTTTTTTCCTGATTTCTTGCTTGTAATTTCTCATTTTCCTGATTTATTGCTTGTAATTTCTCCTATAAAGAGAACCCATGTAATCCTATGATTAAGTGAGCAAATACAAAAAAAAAAAAAAAAAATCTATATTTTCTCATCTTTTTCAAGTTTACAGGATTTTTCCCCCTACTACCTCTCTTGTGATTGTTGTTACTTCAATTTGTTGCCTTGTGAATATTCTCGTGCAGTAGTTTTTTTTGGTTGTCTACTGAGGCCAACCCAAAAGTCTAGGGATTATGAATCCCCAATCTTAGGGCGCTTTGCTCTAGACATTGCTTAGGACCAACGATGTGTCTACAAACCCCTGAGCGGACGAGAAAGAAATGATGTCTCAACTATCTTGGAAAGGAAGAGTCTACTCTTGTAGGGAGAAAGGGAGTTATGGCGACTTAAAATAGTGTAATCTACCTACTTTAAATTGAAAGATGGGATAAAACACTTGAAGAACATTAATGTAGGGTTCATCGTGTTTGATTATGTTTACACGTGATGTATATTTAGATAAGTTACATTTCTTCTAATTTTTAAAAAGTATTTCTTGTCATAAAGTCAAAATCTATTCAAAATCTAATCAGGGGTTCGTCGGTGAAATTTCTAATTTTCACTAATCTAAAAAAAACTTATTTTCTTAATAAGTAAATTTACTTATAAGTCCAATTTTTAAGCTTAGCCAAACATGCAATAAACTCAACAAAGAGAAGTGAAATGATAATTTGCATGACAGCCTCCATTTGGAATGTTGCCTCGGCTTTATAATACGAAAAGGCCCAAAATATCAATTTTCACCCGGGCCTGACCCAATCAATCTAGCCCAATAAATATTAATAAACAAGTTTTGTCATGTAATTAAACAAAAGTAACACTAATTTATATTCTCTTAATGTTGTTCACTTTTGCCCCTAAATTCTATACATGTACACGTGTTTACGCACTCTTCTAAAACATGACGCACAATACTTTTCTACTTCCATTTATTTATAAATTCAAAATACAATTATAATACCGAATTACTTGTCATTACTAAACTCTGAATACCCCAACTACGTAATTCTTTTTCGTCACTATACTCAATCTATCATTAAAAAATTCAATACAACAAATCATCTATAATCAGACGGAGTTAATGTCAACCTACTTGTGTAATCTCGATGTTACCTTTTTCTATGAGAATTGCTCTCTTTTTATGAACGAGAAATAACATCTTGAAATACACGAGTTATCTTTTAAAAACACAAGTGTTAGTGTTGTTATTGAGTTAATGACTCATTTGATATGATTTTTGCTTACTGTAAAAGAATTCTTGGAGGAAGTTACGCTAATTTTTATTTGGAAACTAACTTTTAAAAGAACTTCTTATTTGAAAAATGTTTTTGAAAGAAAACACATTGGACTAACTTTCTCTTAAAAGTTTTCTAATTAGAAGATGTACTTTTACAAAATTAGTCAAACAGGTCTAAAAACTATTTTTGGACCTCAAAAATTCTTTTTGATTTTTCAAAAGTTATACTAAATGGACCCTACATATAGCTGTTTGATTTCAATTATTTTTAAAATATATTATTCTCTCTTTTATTTTCAACCACACATTTTTAATAAAATAATATTACACGTAAATCCAAAAATTTTCTTTATTTTTTAACCACACATTCTCCATCAAATTAATATTTTAAAATGTACTTTTGACTAAAAAAAAAAATCTCAAACAAGCTCATGATAAAATTGACTCGTAGAAAACGCAAAGAGGATAAAATAAATCATTGTGCTTATAGATATGCAAAGATCATGACAATATTTTTCGTGGGGTAGCATGCATATTGCATAGTGCATTTGACAAATTTTATATATGTATATGTTCAACGAAAAAGTTGAAATTATTGTCCAATAAATTTATTTGGGAGTGTCCCATGCACCAATTATTCATGTTTGGTAAGTCAAATAAATAAAGTTGGTTTTAAGTAATTTTTAACTCTAAATATATTTTGAATAAATTATTTGTAGACAAAAAAAAAAAGTTATATCTTTTCCTTGAAGCAACACTTCAAATTTCGCTAGTACAAAAATTGAAACGAACTTATTTCTCCAACTTAAATTGACCTCTCCATGAAAATGATTCCCTAGACATTGGTTCATATGGATAAGATTTGACAATAATGGTCACATTTGTATTTTTATTTCTTTCTATCTTCTATTTGTAAATCCTTTCGGGAAAATTGGTGCAAATGGTCCTAAATCTTTGTCATATTGTATTTTTGTCCGAACATTTTGAATATTGACTCAAATGTCATAAATCTTTGCATTCTCGGTACATTTGGTCCATTTAGATGGATTGCGTCCCATTATGATTGTTAATGTTGCGCATGGACAACAATTTCTCATATTTTACTTTTATTTAAAGGTACAAATCTGTCAAAATTAAAATAAAATAATTTAGGACCAGTTGCGCCAAGATTGCCGTTCACTCGCAAAACCAACAAACAATCCGGATGGAATCCATCGAAAATGACCAATTATACCAAGAATGCAAAGATTTATAATTATTTAAAATACCGTGTGTATGATTTAACATATAAGATATCAACTATTTTTTCAATTTTAATATAGTCTAATATTATTTAATATATCAAACAATATCAAAAAAATCAAATATATATACTATTTGACATAGATTAAAAATGTGCATAACTTGTCATTTTGCCTATTTCAAGAATAACTCAAATTCAAATTCATTTACGAGGGTAAGCAATGGGTATATTTTGAATGGAAAATTGTCACATGGTTCACAATATGTTTTCTTATTAGCAAGTTAGTTTTAAATCTTTAAAAATAAGTTAGTCTTCATGGTGTGATCAATTCACAATTAAAAAACATTACGAATTTCTGTTAAATTGTCACGAGAACCTAAAATTCACGTCTTTATATCTAGGTTTTACTTTCTAATTTACACTGAAGCAATACATGTTCTACAGAGGCCACGTGATAGTTTAATCTATATTTGAGTGATTAAGTTATTAGAAATTGATCATGGAATTATAATAAAAAAGTAAAAGGCCCATTTTCTAATGACACAGTAGATTAAGGATCATTTCTACAATTTTCCCAGTTAGTATTCTTCTTATTTTATGCAAATTTGTTATTAATCAAATTTCCACGTAATTATCCAACGACACGGGTTGTACTCCACCAGTCAAAAGGAGATTCTTCAACCAATTATGTGATTCAATATAATTATTTAAAAATAAGTTTTTTTCTGAGCAATTGATCAATGAAGTTCTTCTTTCCCAAATCAATCACTCGAATGTAGTAAAGCTCCTCGGTTGTCGTTTGGAAACACAAACAATGTTGGAAAAATGGGCTTAAAAAGCTACTTTTGACATAATTTTGAGTGAGATCCGTTTGGTCATTTTGGAAGATCAAAATTGATTAATGTTCTCCTTCGTAAGACCATCGAAATCAAGTATTTATTTTTCAAAATTGATGCTCGGGTGAATGATGGTGAATGAGAAATTGAAGCTCATTCTCTTGAGGAATATCTGCAGTGCTCATACTCTACTATTTTACTGTTGTATTCTGGGAAATCGATGCTCAACGAAAACCTCAAGCATTTATGGTGAATGAGTGAGTCTGTTTTAAAGAAATTGTGCTTGCACATGTCTCGATTTGCAAATTCTTTTCCCTTTACCGATTACACTATTACCCCAGTTTGTTCTTGTTCAATTTATGTTTATGTTACTGTAGTATTGTTTTCAAGTTCTGTAAATTAATCTGTAATTTTCTTTATTGTCTGCATACTATCTGAAATTATAAAACATTACTGTATTCTGCAAATTTTTAAATTCCGCAACTAATTCGAACTACCAATAATTCATTAAGAAATTTTGCTGAAACTGCAATAGATTTAGGAGCTTCAAGATTGGATCATCTTGATCAAACCCGAGTATCTACAATGGTGCAACGAACTTTAGGATACGTGGATCCCAAATACTTCGTCATAGGCCAGTTAACAGAGGAAAAGCGACTTCTTTAACTTCGGAGTAGTCCTTGTGGAGCTACTTATAAGACAAAAGGCATTGTCCTTTGATAAACCATAAAATGAGTGAAATCTAGCGAACTATCTCCTTTCAATGATGAAACAAGATTGTATATTTGAAGTTCTTGATGATAATATAGTTTGTGCAAAAAGATAAATTGGGCTAAAATAAGTTGCTAAACTTGCAAGAAGGCGCTTAAATGCGAAAGGGGTCGATTGGTGCAATATGAAGAAAGTATCAATGGAACTCAAGTGAATGAGACTTGCTGGGGAAAAAAACTTTTGGGTTCAAAATTGTACTCGTTCATGTATTTGACGAAAAAAAGAATCTTGCGTGCATTAAGACTTGGCTTTATCTTAATTGATCAACATTACTAAATGGAGTAGCTAAGACCCTTATATATTGGTTATTGATTGTATCTTTAACTAATGTGACACTTATTACTTAGCATGCCTTACAAGGTGATAGTTCATTTGAGAACATCAAATTTGGAATCAGAATGTTCATTTGAGTGTTAGACGAGTCACATTACTTGTTTGAACTTAATAGAAACCATGTTGAATAATAATTGGTTCAACTCTGGTTGTCATGTATTTTTAATCTCATGACAAAGTGCATGTACTTTTGTGGCATGCATTAGTAGATCTATTTCATTATTTGATGGATAATGATATTCGTCATTAGTCATTATTGATTTAAGTGGTAATGGACTCTCTGATTTATTGTGGCACCTCGTCCGCAAACTTTAAGATAGTGTAGTTTTAGGTCTCTAACCTTTATAATAAAGTTCTGAATTCTCAACCTATTCAAATATGTAATTAAACACCTGAAAACTATTAGTGTAAACATTAAAATCTCAAGCAACTTTCACTCGACTTTTGTAGAGTCAAAAGTGACTTTTGAAGTCAAGAAGTTGCTCATGAACTTTTTATTTGAAAGACATTTGGGTTAACCTCAAAAAATGTATCTCCGACGTGGTTAACAGATCTTGGGCCTACTTGTGTACACGTAAACTCATTTTCTACACACGTAGACAAGTCGTTAGTTACCTGTGCCTTCTCCATTGGTGAGAAAGTGATGAGTTTATTTCACTCATACTTAAATATCATCTAAACTTGATATTTAACTAATTAATTTGAGTTTTAGAACGGTCTAATGTGTATTTTAGTTTTGTGATATATGTTGATTAAAATGAAGAAAATAAGTAAACGTTGGCAAAAATGGAGAAGATGACATAATTTTAAGAGATCCAAAGTTTGGAGACTAAAGTGAAAATACTCAAAAGTTGTGTCGGACCTCGCAATGAAGATTCAAGAGTGCTAGGAGTCAATTGGATGAAGAAAGAAGTCATCTCATATTGAGACTCATTCTTGACATAGTAAACATTTAGATTGGAAAATGATATCTGAAGTAAAATTGTAGCCATTTGAGTTATCTTTCCAATGCATTTTGAATCGCTTCAATTGGACATCGAGAGAAAACGTTATGATAAAATAATGAAAGATGTGCAGTGCTGAATTCCCACTCGAAACTAAGGCGGCGCTGCGGCGCCGCTGGGCGGAAAAAAGGGTTTTGAATTTTTTCTTTTGGACTCTTTTCTTGGCACAACACGACTACAACCCTACCAAGACTTCAAAATACTATCAATACAATCTTTAACACCAAATTCTAGGGGAGAACGGTTCAAGAGGCAAGGGGGAATTCAACACAATTCTTTCAGCAAGCAATGAGGAAAAACATCAAGAGATTCAAAAATAAGAAGAACAAGAACAAGAGAAGAAATTGAAGATCTACATCCAAGTTTTTCTATTCTCTTCCCTGTGTCATTTTATATGAAGTTTAGTATTTTCATAGATTANAGAACGGTTCAAGAGGCAAGGGGGAATTCAACACAATTCTTTCAGCAAGCAATGAGGAAAAACATCAAGAGATTCAAAAATAAGAAGAACAAGAACAAGAGAAGAAATTGAAGATCTACATCCAAGTTTTTCTATTCTCTTCCCTGTGTCATTTTATATGAAGTTTAGTATTTTCATAGATTATATCATGAGCTAAATTCATTATCTAGGGTTTGATTGTAGCAAAAAACTTGAGAATATGGATTAAAATGTGTTTATTTGTGTTATGATTTTAATGCTTTCAATTAATTGACCACTAATTGAACGATTTGATGCTAGTCAATTTTGACACTCGAAAGAGAAGAATTTAGGCGTGATCATAAGAATAACACAACATACGAAATTATATATTTCGAGAGAATGTATTATTCCTTTGAAGAAGAACCACAGACTTAATAAATTCTATATTTTAATTCGGAATAGAGATATTGGAATTGAAATATATAAATAGTTTTTACTTGGCACTCAAGAGAGGGAGTAAAATTAAGTTAGTGTTCTTGCTTATAAACTTTGAAAAATTGATTAGAAATAATTATATAATTGAGATTCATATTTGATAGTTAGGTGAAAACATAACCCTAGGCTTTCTCACTTGATTTTTCTTCTAGCTTTCATTTATTTGTTAAATTCGTCACCATATTAGTTTAAAAACATTGATTATAACATTCATTCATCTAGATAAAATAGAGGTTATATAATTATAGTACTTAGTGAAAATTTGAATTGCAATCTCTGTAGGATCGACGCTTTAACTCCATTGTTATATTACAAAATTTGATATCGTACACTTGCGGTATAAATCACGTTATAGAAAACACGTAACAAGTTTTTGGCGCCGTTGTCGAAGATTGTTTTATTTGATTTTTTTAATATTATTACCAACTAGTCTTTGTTTTAATTTAGATTTTATTTGATTTTGTTAATTTTGGCTACCTACCCTGATCTCTTTTGTATTTTTTAGGTACTATTAAATAGTATATGTATGATTCTAACAATAGTAAGGAGTAGAACAATTGCAATAAGTAATCTCGACATGGATAAAAACTACGTGCTTGTTGAAGATATCTTTTGTTAGCTTTGCTATGGGATGCATTATACTGAGCACTGTTTGCATACACGCATTGACTCCGACGGTAAAGCTTCTAGGGTTCAAACAATATTTAAGATGTCGAAAACATGCAATTGACAAATCTGATGAAGACTACATGCCTTTGGGAGATTATGTATCTGTCGATTTGGATGAGGACATCGTACATGTGGGAAATGCTCCTCCTCTGTTGAACGAGAGGGTAATTGCAAGTACTATAATAAACTTGCCAAGTTGGAAGAGCGCAACATATGGATTTGATATTGGAGTTACTGGAATGAATTCAAAATGTGGAAATACAATCCACTTGAAAGATTTGAAAAGAAAGACTTCTTATTGCCCGTGGATCTAGACTGTGGATCGATCAGTCAATTCGAAGAAATTTGAACGATCGTAGATGAGCTTAAAGTGAATTACAACTTGATTACAAAGGAACCGAATGAAGATGAAAGCAATGTACATTCGTCCAAATTAATTAATTGTATAGAAATTGATTTTGAAATTAAGTTCGATGACGAAGTTGAAGTCTACATTGTTGAGTTTGGATTGGAAGGAATGGAAAAATCCTATTACATCGAAAAGGACAATGTTGAAGTTTGAAAAAATAACGAAAAGTAAAGCAAAATCAGAAGAAGAAAAATGAGCAAGGAATCAAATTTTTTTTTTCAGAGTTCCATAATGCGGATTGCCAATGTCAAGCTAATCACGTTAAAGAAGCGCTTCTTGAGAGGCAACTCAAGCTTTCTTTTCTTTTATTTATTTTGTTTTCGAGTTATATGATAATTTATTTTATTTTATAGTTTATTTAAAAATCATCATCCATATCTCGTCTTCTCCTAGGTCTCTGAGTAGTTAAGTTGGTTATTATATGTTTGAGCTAAGTAACCCTATTTCATGTATTTAATATCTAAAATTTGATTTTTCAGAAACATAACGTCACAAAACTCTCAAACCAACATTGACAATGAGAAAACGAGATAAATCTCAAGTTTGGGGGAGAAGTATGACAAACATCCATCAAATCAAGCTTCATAAGCACCAAAACATTATAGGCAATGCTGATTAAACTTTTCTTTAATTTTACATTGGGGACAATGTTTAATTTAAGTTTGAGGATTTATTATAAAATATCTAATTGCCTAATATTTATTTTGTTGATTTGTGTGTATTTTTTTTATTATTTTGTGTGATTTTTGTGCATGTTTAAAAAAGAATACAAACAAAAATAAAAAAATAATTTATTTTTATTTTTGTTTTGCATGCTTGTGTGAGTTAAATAATCTTGTCGACAATGATGTATATTATTGAGCATATGTGTTAGTTTATCGATCATGAATAGGTTGTGTTTTAGTTAAATTTTTATTTGCTTATTCATGCGGAACGTGAGATACCTATGAACGTGAATTGATTGTAGCATTGTACATAAATATGTTGATCCATGTTCATAGGTTGAAATAGAAAACTTAGATGCTAAATCGAAACAACTAGACATTATTATATCCTTATGTTTGGGTGGTTGAGTTGTTATATGGAAATTTGGAGATAAATGTGGATTCCATGTATGCTAAAATTTGTGTGGACTGTCTGAAACCAATATGATGAAAATTCGGTGAAAACCTTAAGTTATGGGTAAAATCTCGAGAATGAGTGTTTTATAATTTTACCTTAACTTTAGGTTTTCACCAAATTTTCATCATATTGATCTCAGACAGTCCACACAAACTTAGCATATATAGAATCCACATTTATCTCCAAATTTCCTTACAATAGCTCAACCACCCAAACATAAGGATATAGTAATGTTTAGTGGTTGTTTGGATTTAGCATCTAAGTTCTCTATTTCAACCTATGAATATGGATCAACTTATTCATGTATAATGCTACAATCAATTCACATTCATAGGTATCTCACGTTCCTCATGAATAAGCAAATAAAAATTTAACTAAAACATATAACATATTCATGATCCACAAACTAACACATGTCCTTAATAATATACATCTTTGCTAACAAGGTTATTTAACTCACACAAACATGCAAAACAAATATAAAAACAAATTTTTTTATTTTATTTTTATTCTTTTTTAAACATGCGCCAAAAGGTTACCGCAAGCACTCCAACGATCAAGTTAGTCGATCAAAAGAAATATATGTACGTGTGGGACATGCTTAATGCGCAAGCCACAGTAGTGTATGAACATCGGAAGTATATGTAAATATCAAGAGAGAGAGAGAGAGCAACCTTACAATGTTTAAAAGTTAAAATTGCATTATCGTTGAGTTGGTGTGAGTCGTGAGCCTTTATACTGTCATGGCTGAAGTGGTGGCCGTTGGATAAAGATGTACGTGACTTCATCTTAACAGTCGAACGCTTCATCATAGGTCATCACATGAAACATCCTAGGCCCTGCAGCATTTAATGCATTTTGGAAAGATAGCCACCCTATGGCCTAGGTCTGAATACCTATGTAGTAGGATAATAGACTTGACATTAACATTCTTATGCTGCAACAAGGGTCACATCAATCACTCGCAGAAGAATTTTATACAAAAAGATTTGTTATGAAAAGAGGGTACGAAAGATGCTCCTTTTATGATTAGAAGACTTCCAATTTGGTCATATGAGCTTCGACCTTCCATATGACACTTTGATTGAGGCATAATTTCTCCTGGATTGTTAAGAGGCTTCCACTTCAATAATGTGAGCTTCGGCCACTTACATAATGCTTCTGTTGGAGCGATGGATCACCTCTAGTTGTTTTGCAGCAGGTGGCGCCTTGATTCGACTATGGAGCTTCTGCTTACATGTGGCGCTAAGAAGAAATATATTTACGAGTATGGGACAAGCTTAACGCGCAAGCCATAGTAGTGTATGAACATCGGGAGTGTATGTAAATATCAAGAGAGAGAAAGCAATCTTACAATGTTTGAGAGTTAAAATTGCATTATCGTTGAGTTGGTGTAAGTTGTGAGCTTTTATAATGACATGATTGAAGTGGTGGCCATTGGATAAAGAAGCACATAGCTTCATCCTATAGTCTAAATGCTTCGTCATAAGTCATCACATCAAACATCTTAGGCCCTGCAGCATTTAATGAATTTTGGAAAGATAGCCATCCTATGGCCTAAGTCTAAATACCTATGCAGTAGGCTAACATACTGACATTGACATTCTTATGCTGCAATAAGAGTCACATCAATCACTCGCAGAAGAACTCAATACATAAGATTTGTTAGGAGAAGAGGGTATGAAAGATGCTCCTTTTATGGTTAGGAGACTTCCGCTTCGGTCATATGAGCTTCGACCTTCCATATGACACTTCGATTGAAGCAACTTGTAATTTCTCCTGAATTGTTAAAAGGCTTCCACTTCAGTAACCTAAGCTTCGGCCACTTACATAATGCTTCGGTTGAAGCAATGGATCACCTCTAACTGTTTTGTAGCAGGTGGCGCCTTGTTTCGACCATGGAGCTTCTTACATGTGGTGCTCCGATTGGGGGAAGAGTCGCTTCATCATCTTCATTTTTGACAAAGTGGAGTGTGGGCCTTTGCTGGGCTTCTAATTGATTGTCATGTGGGCTCTTTCTTAAGCCTCGGTAGCGAGGCGTAATTATTTGTCTAAAAGCTCTTTTACGGAAAATAATAGAAGAAGATTTGTCTGCCAACTTTAATTTATAGAGACCTAATCACCAGACCTGACCCGATTCGGTTACGGTCTAATCCAGTTAAATACCCAGCCCAAGAACTTCAAGCCCAACAAATATCTCACGTGCTAATCACATGCTTACAAGAAACAGTTCCCCCACATTGCAAATCATAACAAACCCTTACTCGCTTATCAATTCAATTTTGCTTTCATCTTATATGAACGCAGCAGAAGCAGAATCTCTGTTTTTTAATTTGATAAAAAGAATTTCTTAAAGAAAATGGCGATGAGCAATGGATTGAGATCGTGTGCTTACAAGTTCCTCAGTTCCACGGAATCATTTCTCCCCAAATCAGGTCTTTTTTTTATTTCCAAATTTTCATTATTATTTCAGTCAATCGACATTTGGTTGAAATTTGTACGCATACTTGTTTAGTCGATTTCCTGTTTCGCTTTGTTAATTTGTATTTCCACATGTAAATGTTTTTCTTTTTCCATCTGAAAGATAATGTTCGTTGAGTTTTTTGGGTGCATATTATGAGCTTATTTTGAAAGAAATCTGAATTCAAGCTGGATGTTTATTTTCCTTTTGGGGTCATAGTTAATTTCTGTACATTATCACTCAGTGCCTATATAAACTCGAATTAGTGTATATATAATATTTATACAGCTGTGTGATAGGCGAGTGCATATATGATGTATGTCGTTCCCTGGTTTTTAGCTCCTTGTATGTTTTTGATAAACCTTTAAGGCTTTAACCCTTCTGATTTCCATTAGATAGATTAAAGCTTTTACAACAATTTGGGCTCCTTCTTGTTATTATTGCTTTATAAGAATTGTCCTGATAAGTATGATTTGTTTTTGTATTTTTTCTATTGGTTTCTTTTCTTTATCTTTTGATAATTTTTTCCTGTTCTACAATATAAATGCTTCAAGCATCTAAGTTTTATTGTGTCGAATAAATCTATTAATTTGAGCACACAACCTAAATGGTTGCTACAGTTTGATCTATCCGCTTATTTGATTAATCGTAGAGTGTTTTTTGGGTAGGGAGTTGGAAAATATGTACTGATAGTGACCACCAATATCTACACTTTTCCTTCAGAGGCTACTGGAGCATGCTTGATACTGAACCTTAATTTTAGTATAAATTTTTTTAGCCTCAATTTTGTTTGGGTATTAATCAAAGGGAACTCATTTATTACCATAAAGAAAATTCTAAAACAGACGACTCCTATCCCAAATCAATATTGCAGTGAATGTGCATTTTGCTACTGCAGAATACTCATTTTCTGGCTGCATCCCGCGTAACCCTGATTACTGTCTGAACTCACCCATTGCGGGCCTCAGGTAGCTTCCCTCTGAATAATTCTTGCCACAGTTCCTGTCTGTTTGTGTTATCTAACAAAACAAAAAGGAAAAAAAAAATATCATCAATTTAGCTAAAAACCAGGAGACTTTTCCTCAGGTTTCAATTATTCGTTTGACTCCCAGCTTTGCCTTATCTTAGTCTATCTTCTTTGGATGAGGCATGATGGTTCTCTGTTGAAATTTTGTGAGGTTCTCTTCTCACGTATTAATGATGAAGTGCTCAACCATGGGCAATCTACCTTGAAGTGTCATTTTTGCTGCCTTGAATGCAAATGCTGGAGCTCTTTATGATTTGCATAGTATCGATGCCAGCCATGTTCCTGAGAGAAGCCTCAGTGAAGTTTTGTGTACTTCTACTGATGTTTTCTGAAACTTCAACTCACTCTAAACAAATTTGATGTTTTTTTTCCTCTTTTCCTACTGAACAAAGACAGTAAGATTTTTGTAATGTCAAACTGGTTCAAGTTTTATCTTCCGCTTTCTGATTATTTTTATTTGAGTCATTATAGTCTATAGACTTCCTTTGCATTTTTACCTGTTTGTAGAACATAAGCTTCGAAGCTATCTAGTGGTCAAGATGTCTTCTGCCCTTAAAGATTGATCGAGTAACAAATGCAGCAGAAACTTTAGGTGAACTAGAGAATTGACACATTGTTTTATGTTCGAGAAATGCAGTATAATAGAGTTACCTTTATTAGGTATATCTCTTTATTTTGATTAGAAAATAGTAAAATTCAAAGCATACCCAAAATCTGAAGTTCTACCTGTTAAATTTGCAGTGAAGAGGATCAGAATAGGTGTTTCTTGTTTTGTGATCTCCTTGTAAAGTCCTTAAGCCTTACTTCACCTTGAAGTTTCTTTACTTCAAGCAGAGTAGCTGCTGGGAAACTGTAATATCCCAGTCCACTTGGTATTACACTGTCCGTTTTGACCTAGTCCGCACAATTTTTTTTTTTTTGGGCTTTCACCCAGAATGTTTCATATCAATTGAGAGTTGTTCTTTCACTTATAAATCAATCATATTTTCCTACAATCACCCTACCTCAAGGGGCCCAATGTCCTTGTCGACCGCACTTCCGATTGGGTTTAAGCTTTGATATAATTTGTAACATCTCACTTTACTTAGTATGATATTGTCCACCGAGGCTTTTTAGGTGAAGCTCAAGAACAAAATGGTTTTGGCTAGGCTCCAAAGTGAACAATATCATACCAAGTGGATTGAGATGTTACTAATGACATCAGAACTTAAGCCCACTGAGGTTGGTGATTATAGTAGCTACAATCTTGCATCATCTGGGGAAGGAAAATGAGACTGATTTATAAGTGAAATGATCGCTTCCAATTGGTACAAATCCTTTAGGGTGAAAGCTCAAAAACAAAACTGTGTGGGCTAGGCTTAAAGCGAATAATATCATGCTAAGTTAGTTGGGATGTTACAAAAATGGTCTCTTTTTTTTAATTAGCTCATGTACACTTTGCTATTATTATCTCTTTCACAGAATTGAGTGTGTGGACACTCTCGATAAGGATATTTTGTCATTACATTAGACACGTGTGGGTATTAACACACTTGCATATGTTCATGTTACTCGTGGAAAAGAGAGAGAGATTTCCAAATTTTTTATGCTACTCAAGAAACGGAGGACGCTCAATTGCATTGTGAAGGCTAAAAACTGAACAAAATTTTATACAATTTGATGAAAACACAAGTAAAATAATAGCACGGTAGAATGAAAATGCTATTCTTTTGATAAATCCCTTGAGAGCAAAGAATGATTAGAGGAGTTCTCAACTACTAATTCAGTATATTAATGGCATTTTTGGTTGAGTGTTTTAGGTAGTACTAGACAGTATTAGGGAATAAAAATAAGTTAAAATCTTGTTTATGGTACTTTTAGTCATATCCTGTAGCATGTACCAGACACTACGAATGAACAAGCAAGAATCTGAAATTGTACTCATCTTATCAATGGTACTATATTTTTGTTTGTTTTACTTACGGATAGCCTGAAATTTGTTTTTCTGTAACAGTGAATAGAGGGTTTCATTCAACGGGTGTAAAGAAAATGGGAGGAGGCCATGGCCATGACGAGCCTTTCTACCTTCACGCAAAGCACATGTACAACTTGGATAGGATGAAACATCAGCAACTGAAGATGACTCTTGGTGTCCTTTCTGCATTCACCATCGGTGTTGCAGTCCCAGTTTACGCTGTCATCTTTCAGCAAAAGAAGACTGCTTCAGCATAACTTTTATCATTAAATTATCTTTTCGTGCAATGACAGAGATTAAGCCGAAATGCTTTCTGTCGACAAAAATCTGGAATCTATTGTTTCAAGGAGTTGATGGATTTTTTTGTCACCACTTTGCTATGTCATGCTGTTTAGTTGCTCAGTTTCAGGTTGAAATAGTGGCTTGAAAATGCTTGATCAATAAGATTTCGTCGATGTTTTTATAATATGATGGTCTATTTAACTGGTTTTTCAAAAAATTTCCTTAAATAAAGCTGTTAATTTTATCTAATGATACATCCATCATCGTATATGATCTCAATATCAAATCCAGAGTCAAGTTCGATATTGAGGATAGATTGTCTCGTGGTCAATCATGGTCTGTTTGACCGACGAGCCCTTGTTGTTCAATGGTAGATACCTTGTAGTGATGAATATTATGGTTTTATTAAAATAAAACTAAAGTTATTTTTATGTAACTTTTGTTGTTAATTAATGAACAATCAAATCATCGTCTTAAAAGCTTGTTTGACATATTTTTTCAAGTGAAAATGATATTTTAAAGAATGCAAGGTTAAAAAGTTAGGAAAGGACACAAGAGTTTACAGATTGTGCGATTAAAAATGATTTTGAGAAAAAATAATTTTTAAAAAATTATGTTGCTCTAAATTAAGAGAGTTTAAATAATCTAGACAACACAAATTTCATCCGTTCCACTCAATTCCATACAAAAAGAATCATGTTTCACGTACAGAGACATTTGAAACAGGTCCCTTACAGTGCACTCACATATGTGGGGCACGCATAAATTTTTTTAATACATTTTGTGGGGGCCTATCATGTGACTGACCTCGTGTGCCCATGCGAATTAATCCGTCGTACGTGGGGGATTAATTCATACGTAAAACCCAGAAATAATAAACAAATAGAAGAACTCTCACTAGACAAAAGTCAACAGTGTCAGCGACTATACCCTTCTATCCTTCAACCAAGTCTTGATTAAGCACACCAAAATGGAAATAAACACCCAATCCAAAGAATAAGAGGAAAATGGGGAAAATGTCCAATTTGACATCCCATTTTGAAAAATGGTCAAAAATTGAAAGTTTTGTCTCTCTGACCAAATTTTATAGAAATAGACAAATATGCCCCTAAGAGTGGACCGATATTACAACCGACCCATTTTTGTCCTGAAAAGACCACACACTATTGTTTGAACCCAATTTACATCCTAATAATTATTAGAGAGAGCTTGAATTTTAAGCGAAAGAACAACAAAAATTGAACTTTCATTATTAAAAAGCCATCAAATATAATTATTTTCCACAATTTTTCGACGTATACATATCTACAATTTCGACGTAATCAATTTTTTTATGTTAAAGATGTGTAAGCATTATGCATGTTAACATTCTTCTCTGATAGTTTATCTTTAATCTTTTTAACGATTTCAATTCAATTCTCGTGTTCCAATTATATTTACTTTACAACTCTTAAAATTTTATAATCACGTCTGAAAACAATACAGGAAAAAGGTGGGGAGCAAAAAGGTACATTGAAAAGATGAACTAAAGTAAAAATCTTATCATCAAGAAAGGAATAAACTAGGAAAACAGCTAGCTAAGAAAAACTTGAAATTCTGCAATATTCATTCAACAAGAAAAATATAGGGATTTTATCATATGGATTTATCAAGAATTTTTGGGATTTTCATCATCGCTGACATTGTCTTCTCGCTGGTTTTGCTGTAAATTCATGCCCAAATCAATCCTCCAGTTACTATTACTATATGAATTGATAGAGGCCAGTAATCCCATGTTTGTAGTATCTGAGACACCTAGTCCCAGCTGCTGAACCGGCGGCGATGGGTGTTGCACCACCATTGATCCGGGGTTAAACCGGTCGCCAACTCCGGTAAACTCGAAGCCACCAATTCTCTGAGTGGGGGAGGTTTTGTATTGCCAGAAGGGATGTTCTTGCTGCCCTGCACCCACGGGGGCCATGGCAGTTCCATCAGTCACTGGCAGCATCCAAAAGGCGTTCCCTATGTTGGCGTTCGCTGGTGCCACCGCCCACATGGCGGGAGCCGGGATGAAGCTGGAGGGCTGAGATGAACCGGGTTTCTGATCTGAACCCGGTTCATGATCTTGCATGATGGTTCTCCTAGGTTTAATATCTGAATGTGAGGTTGCAGCATCTAGGTCTTGCCCAAAACCCCCACTGTTTGAGGTGAGCTGGTGGTGGAACCCAAGCATGTTGGTAGCGCCACCGATATAGAGAGGCGTAGACTTGGATAGTGAAGCTGAAATGGTGGTTCCCCGGCTGCGTAAAGAAAGGTTGAGGGTCGAAAAATTGGCTGGAATTGTACCTGTGCCAGTTGCTGCTATAATCGATGGTTCAGCTTGGTGCAAAAGCCATTCTATAGTCTCACCATCAGACTTGTGGCCTAATTCTTTGGTCAGCTGGAAAACTCTGGCTGCACATAGGGCCGGCATACGGATGCGCCGCCCTCGGCCGTCCACCTTGGTATGTCGATCCTTGGATGGTTTCTTGGCGGTGGAATCATTCTTATTGCTGTTATTATCATTATTATTGGTGGTGGTTATTGGGGTCGTGGACGAGGAGGAAGTGGTGCTACTGGTAGTGGGGCCTGTGAAGTGCCGGTGGACGGAGGTGTGGCCGGGATCTGGTTGACTTTGTTGGTGGTGAGAAACCAGTTGAAGAAAAGCTGGTTCTTTGGAGCTACTACTACTGCCTTGGTTTTTCGTGTGTGACTCCATAAAGTGCAGAATTTTGTTGTCAAGAGAATTTTCTTGATACTACAAACATTTTGATGAAGTTTAGGCCATACATAGAGGGGGGAGAGAGAGAGTGTGTGTGTTATTGATGGAAAGACTTTGGAGTCAACTAAATAAGTGACATTGTGAATTTTGGGGGTTATTCTTTCCCTCTCTCCCCTTTAGGGTGGCAATGGCCCCACCAAGCTCGGTTTGGCTCGTTCGACAATCCGATCTCAGCCCATGGCCCGTGTCAATGTAAGGTCGAACCAAGTTCTAGCGGCCCTTAATTTTTAATGGTCGACAACACGCAAATTTTTAGTTGTTCTAAGATCAAAATATAAGGAACAACCTCATACAAATATGAAATATTCAATATATTCCTAATCCATTGAGTTATGAACAACTTAATATTGACAGCTGAATTTGAGAGCTGAAAAAGTAGGTGTGAATGCCTCCAAAAGTACCACCATTAGAGAATCAGTGTTCGATTTTTTGATAGCTGGAAGGGTTGGGGTCTAAATCCAACTGGGTGGATGGTAGGTTGTAGGTGGGTGGACCTGCCAAAAAGATCAGTAAATGTAGCAGAAGAAGCTCAGGGCCCACTGGTGGGGTCTCTCTTTTGAGTACAATACCAAACTGTTTAGCTGGCTTTAAGAATTGCCAGCATTCTGCCCCCAACACACACACACACACACACACAAACTTTTGGATAATTCACAATTTGTCATCTTATCTTTTAAAGCAATAGGCACATGGAAAATGGGTGACTGTCAAATAATTGTGTTATATATCACTATTTTTTTTTTTATCAATTTAAAATTCTTTATCTTGTTTCACTGGAATGGAATTCGCCATGTCAAAGATGAAAAAAATCTCTATTTTACCTTTCACTCGGGGTGCTATATTCAATCATCGGACATAGAAATAAAAAGCAAACGTAATGATAAAAAATAATTCATATAATCAACTCTAAGTAGAAATCTATCATTATCGGTCTCACTAACATCCACTATTTCAAAAACTAGAAAACCCCATCTCTCCTCTTTCCTTATCACCCCTCATTGCCACATCCTACTAATGAATAAATAGAATGGTGTGAAATTATTTGTCTAGTCGATAATGAAAAAAGATACTCCCTCTTTCTTTCTTTTTCACTCGTGTCGCCACATTTAATCAATATAGCATCAAACAGTAAACAGAAGGAAAAAAAATAATTTGCCCAATCAACCCTAAATTAAAAGTGGTTCGACTAATCGATACGAAAATAAATAAACAGGAAATTAATCCTTCCCTCACACACACACACACACACACACACACACTCTCCACCCAACAACACTACCCCTTTAACAGGGAAACACAGTACATGTCAGGGAAGGGACCAAAAGAGAAAGTTACATTAAGTGGGAAATTGAGAGCCACAGAAAGAGAGGACTGAGGGCATTGTTAATGAGCAGAGAGTGGACCTATTAGCTACAGAGTGAGTAAATATCTGCATTTGTAACGCAGGAACTCAGTCAAGATAGTGTGCATAGTGAACTAGCATTTTATGAAACAAGAAAACCAGCTCATCCCAACACAACCCCACCACCCTCTCCGGAGTACCTTGTATATGATACTTTGCTCAATATAATTCACATTTACCGATAAAAAAATTGCATTCCAATTTTTCCCATAAACACACGCACACAAATATTGAGTACTAATCTTGTTGCTTAAATAGAACTTTTACTAACTATGTAACGACTACTCGATATAATTCACATTAACCAATAAAAAAAAAACATTGCATTCCAATTTTTCCCATAAACATAAACACAAATATTGAGTACTAATCTTGTTGCTTAAATAGAGCTTGTACGAACAATGTAACGACTACCCCTGCTATCTCTAATGTGTACTAGTAAATTCCGCATGGAGTGTGGAAGTGTTTTGATTAGGGATGACAAAAAAGCTCGGGCGGCTCGAGCTAGGCCCGGAAAAAGCCCGAGTCGAGCCCGGCTCGAGCTCGATTCCACTGAGCTGAGGCTTGGGTTGAGTCGGCCCTTGTTGCTCGGTCGGCTTGTGTTTTAGAAAAAACAAACTAAAATAAAAAAAAATAATAATAAATTTAGCTGCCTGCGTGTCATAGGTGCTTGCGTTTTGCAGGCAGTAGTTACAAAAAAAAAAATAAAAAAAATCGATCTGGTTCGGCTCGGCTCGTAAAGGTCCGAGCCGAAAGCTCGGGTCAAGCCTAAAATTTTTTGTCGAGCTTTTGTTCGGCTCAACTTGGGCTCAAAAAAGATCGGACCTGTTTTGCTCAAACTGAGCCTGGGCTTTGAGTTTCTGCTCGTTGACATTGCTAGTTTTGATCCTTTTGTTCTAGGAAGAATAGTTTCTTATTCCAATGCAATAGGAAAGTCACAAGAGAGGGTAAACCAATACTAATGAACGAATGAAGTGTCAATAAGCATTCATCTAGAGACTCTAAATTTATTGAAAATAATGTTTAAAACGTTGATGTGTTCATTTGTACACGAAGTGCTCCACTATTTACGTCTTTCTTTCAAAAAAAATTTAGATATCAAGATAAACATCTATAAACAAGAAATGACTTAAGTCCAATAATTTACGTATCTGATCATACTACATCTTTTGTAGAAAGTAGCGACGAAACCATTAGGAAGAAAAGGTGGTGACAAAATATTTCATTAGTTTTACCAAACTACTAGGAACCAATATCATTTAAGTTTTGAAAAAGTGATCCTCAGTACAAACTAAAACGGACAAGACAAGTGACAAATTCGTCACATGCTTCTCTCCTTGCTCATTTCCAATCTAGTCTAAGCCTAAAATACTATGATTTACTCGTCATCTTCAAGTATTCCAATCCTATGTTAATGAAAAAGTGAAATAAAACAATAGCATTGCCATTTGCATCGTACAAACGCCCCTAGCAAGTATTCTAAGCCTTTGCACTGCTTCGTAGATGAACCTGAATCGTAAAGCATGTTTACAAGATTCCCTATTGATCCTAAGCAATTACATATATTCAGTATATACCTTTTATGTAGTGGTGGCAATGGGCCGAGCCTCGGCTTGGCCCATCTACCCATGAGCTCGTTCGAGCACGAGCCGAATTGAGCCGAGCCGAGTCCATGAGTTTTTTTTTAAATTTTTTTTCACTTTCTTTTCACAATTTTTACGAGTCCATGAGCCGAGCTTGTGGGCTCATGAATTTTAGGCTCATGGGCATTCGCGAGCTCAAAGCTTGACTGGCCGGGCTAACCCCTAGCTCGGCTCGGGCTCGAGCTCGTCCCAAAATGAGCCTGAGCCAACGAGCTACTTAGCTCTTTTGACACCCCCACCTTTTGGAGGAGTCTCTTCCTTAGAGCAACTGTTTGCCGTGCCTTAACCCAAATATTAACATCACTATCAAAGTTGTCTTCAAGAAATGAAAACAAATACATAACTGTTATTTCTTATTTTAAGAAACGGATTCTAGTCTCCCCAGATGCTAATGTACACAAAACCAAATTTTCGACCACACAATGAGAGAGAGAGCCTAAAATAGCGTTGTCCTTCGATGAAACACAAGAGTGGTGCACCTTTTGTTTTTGTCTAATGCTCCGTGTTATGGTCTGTGATTATGAGATCTGTTCAGCAAGTCCACGATGAAGATCGCTTAATCACTGGCTTCATTAGTTTGTCCTCTTCGAGTGAGATCATCCCCAAATGTGAAGGATCCTCCAACATCATTTTTGCCACGAGATACCCGGCAATGGACCACGTCTGGTATTTTCGAGCTTGCTTCCCGATATATCTTCCGAGTTTCCCATCATAATATTCAGGCCAGCCATCCTTGAGCAAACGGCTCTCCGCAAGATCAATTGCTCGTCTTGCAATCTGTGGCCGTCCAGTCTTGATGCAGGCAGCCGTTAGCATCCATAAAAGCACTGGATTTAGGATGCACAAGTGTTGAAAAACAAGATGTACGAGTTAGATGACTTTTGATGAAAAATATATATTAAAAAGTAGGAGAGGAGGATAAAGGGATTAGCGAATTCTATTCATGCAAGAATTCAGTGCAAGGAATAGCATTGTTGAAGACAATTCATATAAATACATACGTCATTTCTTTAATAGCTTAAGCTTAGAAAACACGATCATTCAGAAGACACGGAGAACCTAACTTCAATTCTTGCCATCACTCATTTATGAAATTGAGCGATAGGCCTTCTATAAAAAGTGAATCCACCATGTATGTACATGAGGGATGCACTGAAGACAATTTAAACTTTTAGATGAGGTGGTTTGACAAGTAGTACCAAATCAAATTAAAACCATGATTTTAGAACAAATAAGATTTTCTTCATCAACGAAATGATTTATTTTTCATTTTCACGTAGAACTAAAATATTAACTTTAAATAACAAAAGGAAAACCGAGACAATATAACCTGGCCAAGATCCTCCGTTATGGTAACTCCATCTCGTATTTTTAGGATCACAACCAGTCACGATACGCCATTCATGACTTTCAATCGCTGGATAAGCTATTTTCAAAGGCATTTCTCCTACAAGCTCTTCCCACCGTGATTCGATAAGATCCATGATAGCCGAAGCTTGCTCTGGAGTGGCAAGAGAGGACAAAATGGCGACACAATTACCTAAAGCAAACCATCTAAAATCCATTCTCGCAGGACTAACATTACCAATAAAGTAACCACCACGAGTCGGCATAAAGTCAAACACCCAATCAGGGATTGAGTCGGGAATAACATTGAACTTATTAACTGCAGTATGAGAATATTCTTCGGTTTTATACCGATATATGTCATTTAATTGTTGGAAGTCGATCCAAAAATAACTTCTCATGTGATAACTCAAGGCGTGCAAACGCTTAACTATTCTCTCAATGAACTCTTTTCCCTGTGCATCATGTTTCAGCATTACTAAAGCACTTCTCAATGCCATAAAGAATAGAGCTTGAATTTCAATAGGATAACCATATATCCCCTGGAAAATTGAACTGGAACCATTAGAATATACATGTAAAATATAAAAAATTTGTTTAGTAAATTTACAATAAACTTGTCCCACACAAGTGGAAAAAATTCTAAGGAAGTCATGAGGCGGCCTTAACAATTCGTGTTAGATTTCTATATCTAAATTAATTACGTACCCGTATAAGTAAATAAAAATGGAAAAAGTTCTAGATATATGGGGAAAAATAAGAACAATGAATCGAAAAACATAAAGAACAAAGAATATAATGTATAAAGGACCAAGACCTGTAAAGCATTTAAAGCAAAATGTTATTACAGTTCCAACTTGAAGCCAAATATAAAGAAATAAGCATACGCTGCCAACATATCAACAAAAGAGACGTCTTTTCTTAACTTTCTTAATTAATATTCTTATGTTAATTCCTAATCCTTAATTTTAAACAAATAACCAAGGCATGAATCTCAATTATGGGGAGTGAAGAGGTCTTTGAGGCAATTGTGAAGGCAGTCTCAGAACTCAAGAGTGTGCCTTAATGGCCAAGAGCTTTTCCCACCATTGCCTTGAGAAATTCGAATACTCACTCACCTAAAGGATCAGAAATGCCTTCTAAAACATTAAGAACAACAGTGAAGCAACATGTAGCATTGTGGCTAGTAATTGATAAATAATCACAATTTTGGGTTCTAATTAACCTGTGTGGTTTATATATAAGCCAAAAGTCATCTGCTTCCCATTTGAATCTATATTTACATCTCTTTCCATGTTATATATTCAGTTTCCTTCCCAACATCAGCATCAAGACTCAATCTTAACATCATACGTTTAAATGCCATACACCAATTTATCTTGAAGGGAATGTTTATAATGCCACTATCAGGCAATTGCTTACTTGTTAATACGGTCTTAAACATTTAGACTTGGCATATTTATGGGTCCGACTAGGTCCTAGAATGCACATTATTATATCTTTCCCTCAATAAGCTTCAGTCATCGTCATCTAAACATGATAAACGTTATCAAGATAAGACGATAAATTGTCTCACCATTCTGCGATCAATCATTGAGCACCCATCGGCACACAGCAAAGTAGGAAATGTGTCAAATCCTTCTGACAGGCACAAAGACAAAATAAGTCGCATGCCCTTTTGGCATTCTGAGGTTTCAGACAAAGATAGGTCTCCGGTAGATTTTGTATATGCTCGAAGAAGAATTATCCACCAAAAACCAGAATCGACCGGAGCTACTCTGCCTATTGCACTTTCACCAAAATCAGCTATTATTGTATCTGTCTTGCGTAGAGGATCGTGAAGAACTTTGAAACTAGCAGGCATAGCTCCTTCCCCAAGCTTGAATCTATCTATTCTTTTTTCCCACCCTTGAAGCTGAAGCGTCTTCAACAGGAAATTCTTAACTATGTCTGGCTCACCATTCATTAAAAAGGCCAGTGCACTTGGTACAAAATCTCGAACAAAAACCTTAACACGGTAAAAACATCAAAAGTAAGGGGAAAACACAAGTTCAGCAGCAAATCCAAAATCATAAATACCTAATTTACTTGCTTCTAAGTACTGGGATTAATTTTCACAAAATTGCAGTATTGTTTTATTTAGGGTGTGTTTGAGCCACATTATTTTCGAAGGATGAATTTTGAAATAGTAAATTGATGGAAAATGTGTGGTTAAAAACGAAAAAAAGTTATTGATACGATGAAAAGTATTATTTTATTGAATAATGCGTGGTTGAAAATAAGTAGAAGAATGAGAATGAAAAATTTAATGTGGAACAAACAGGGCTTAGCCCTGTTTGGGGGGGGATTAAAATAAAAATTTTAGTAGATTTTGAAAAAGCTGATGAAATTTGTGAATATGTGGCTGAAATTAATTATTGATTTTGACTTAGTTTAAACTTAAGTTTACGTCAAATTAAAACCAGACCATTGTTTGAAATCATGATCATCAAATCTAAATTACCAGAAGATCAATAAACTTACAGTACTTGTTTCTTTCTCTAACAAGCTTTACCTGATCATAATTTAAAACTTCCTCAGAAGCATGATCATAAGCAGCGATTGTGCCAACCGGTTGGCCCCGAAAATACACCAAGGACCGTCGAAGGGCTTCCCAAGCATCTGCAACCATTGGATGGGGCTCGAAAGAATTCCTAGTGGATGAGGCTGGAGTGTCCAAACCTGACCGTCCAGGTGAGTACAAGCCCTCATAATTATCTAACCCTCTCGCCAAACCAATAGATAACTCACTAAGTGACCTCTCGTCAAACGATCTCTGCCTCTCGATGTTTAATCTTGGCTTATCTAGAAGCTTTGAGAGATCATAGTCATCCATTTCAGAGATTGAGCAGTGGGAACTCACTTTTCGAAGTGCAAAATCCTTCATACCATCAGCCATAAGCTTCGTACCATCCATATCACCTTTCACCTTTCGACTCAAGTATCCTCTGAGTCACAAAAAGTTCGTCACTTTCACGCCAATATAATACAATACCGAAGAAAAACTATGCATACAGTGCATATATATTTTCTTGTGTGCATGTGCGTTCACACCTCTGTGCGTGTATAGGCCACTAATTTCTTTAAACCTCCAAAATACTCTATGCTACAGAAAGATAAACAAAAGATATCCATACAGAACATGTGTCATCATAACTAGAAGAAATAAAGGAACAACAGAATCGAAACAAACAGACCGGTAATCTAAATGTAAGTGTAAAAGGCAAAGAATAAGATAATCAAAATCAATACCATATTATCCAACAACAAAGTAGAACAATTAAACAAACTGAAATGGTACTAATCTTTTGTACCATTTGCACATCTTTGTCCACATATTGGGAGAAACAAGAATTCCATAACCAAAGAAAAGGATCATTTGAACTTCCAATATCAAAATAATCTTATCTCATCCACAATTGAAATCTAGAAATGATAAAAGATTATTTCAAATCAAAACATATTTTTTACTCTGATTGATAACCAAGATTGAACTGCCCCTAGATATTATCTGACCTCAAAAGTTGACTTTAAAAAAAAAAAACTATAAACAAGAAATTCCACCTAATTAAACAAATCTAAAATGCAACCTAACAGTGAAAAAAAATGTTGATAAGGTAAGAAAAAGCTGGAAAAAATTAAAAAAAATAACAAGAAAAAGAAAAAGATGGAACTTTTGGGAGCTGGAGACACTTAAGAAACAAACTACATTATCAAATCCAAACAAAAAACCCAATATGTACAAAAGAACTTAAAGATCCCGTTTAAATTTGCTAGAATGGTGAAAAAACACAGGATCTAAATGATAAAGCAGGAAAAAAACTGTAGAAGACTCAAGATAGAGTTAAGATTTAAAAAAGGGGTTTCAGGAAAAAGTTTCAAACCTGTGAGAAACACACTGGATCTAAATCCTCTCCAGTTCACAATCAAGAAAGAAAGAAACACACAATAAGAGAGAAAGCAAACCTTGAAGATATACTTATATTGGAAGGAACAGTCAGAGAGGAGGAGGAAGGAGATAGTGGGATATCCGAGGGATATTCCGGCAGAAGGAAAGCCGCCGGCTGGCTATATCGCCGGAGAGAAAACAGGCGTGGAAGTGTGAAAATGGAGAAGAGAGGAAAAAGAAATCATTTGGAGGAAGCTTATATTTATAAGAAGAAAACACGCAACCCACCCCACCCCTCAACCCCCCCGAACACGGAGGAGGACTCAGGAGGAGTACTTTCCTAAGATCTTATCGTCCATTGACATTACAACTTATCGAGCTTCGTATATTACTCAATGGGATAATTAGGTGAGAACTACACACAACACTTGAGAAATTAATAGGAGAAAATGAGAATGAATAGACAGACCAACTAAACGTCCAAAATATCGTAATTCAAGTTACTCAGGTTTCAAATTCTCGTCCTGTGTTGGGGGACAGAGTGTAGGGAGAGAGGAGAGAGAAACTATTGGATAATGACAAGTTGAATAATTTAAGATATTACCAGCATGGTAAGAAGGCACATTTGTTGTAAGGAATGGAATAGATTATTTACTTTTATTGTTTTGGAATTTCACCCATTTTTTCTAAATTCATTTTTTCATTTTTTAAAATAATTTTATACGTAAACTCTAATTTTTTTTAACTTTTTAATCACACATTCTTAAAATAAAAAATTATTATTATAATAATATATTCTCAATAAAAATGAGGTTCAAATCATTTTCCTTTCATGCCTCACCTACCTACCAAATATGAGTAGATAAATAAATTTCTAAATCTTCACATTTATCAGAAGAAAAAGAAAAGAAAGGTTTATTTATGCAATATGGCAGTTGTTATGTATATAATTACTAAGTCGGGTAATTCCTTTCTTTTCACTGTTATTGTGGAAATCGTTTTTACTTTTATTTATTAATATTTTCATCATTATTTTTACATTTCATTGCGTAAAATGTTATTTCCATCAATTTTCTCAATTAAAAGTTATGAAATGATGAATATCAATTTCTATTTAAATGAAAAAAAAAAGAACCATTTACAATCATAATCTCAATTTTTTATTTCAAAAGTGCAAATGAAAATATTCATACATTTCACTATTATTGTGAAAAACGTTCATAACTTTAATTTTTTGGCATGTATATTTTAATTACACATTTAATTAAGATAGGTACATTATGTTTAATTATTCTTTTACTAATTTATTTGATACTCGTTTGTATTTGTTTTTAAATTGGAATTATAGTTGCAATTAGTTTTTATTTTTTTTATTTTTATTTAAATAGAAGGGTATATTCGTCAATTCAATGCTTTAAATTGAGAAAATAAATGAAAATGACATCAAATGAAAAGTGAAAATATGTGTGAAAATGCAAAAAAGAAATAAATAAATAAAAGTTAAGGACGTTTTTCACAATAATAGTGAAAGATAAGGACTCTATGTACTAATTACCCTTATCAAGTTTGTTTTTAATTTAATTAAAAAATTATAAATAATTTAAATCAAAATTAATAATTATTTTTAACCATATATTTAATTGAATTCATAATTTTATTAACTTTTTAATTATATATATATATATATATATGAAGAATAACTCATCCCAGATGTTACAAAAATGAAAACAAGATATAACGTGTTTCACTCTAATGTGAAATTTAGTGCATCTTGTACGGAAATTGCACTATATCGAATTAGATAATTACAATATGATTTTTGCCTTGCTTCTCTCTCTTTTTATCTCTACTATGATTCGACGAATGGAGATCGTCCTAATACTCTTTATATAGAAGGAAAATATTACGGTGACATAATAGATAGTTATATTGTCAATACAATTTTTATTTGATACACCACATTTTAATTGCAGTTAAACTCCTAAATATTTGCTTATAGTAGCAATTATTTTCTTAACTTTTTCAACGAATTCATATTTTCAACCTTCCATTAATTAACACGTTCCGTCATTGATGATGAATTATATCAAAATATTTCATTTTCATACTTTGACCGTCTTTATATGCATATGAACTAGATTATGATTCTCTTGGATTGGTTCAAGTGACAACACACCATCTCCAAAAATTAATTGTATGAAATGTTGACCACTTCAACGAACCTAGAACACAACAACACATTGCTAAAGATTTTCCTTGAGCCCAAATTAGGTTCAAATCCCGACAATGTGAAAATTGAAATTTGGGAATATTTTTCTCCAAATTGATTAATTCTCTATTTTTCAACCAAACTTGAAGATGCGTTTTCTTCAAGTGAGGAAGAATGAAGTCGGACAATCTTATTATAAATAGTACATAAGTTAATTATTGATAAGTGAGTTTTACACATTTATTTAGGTCACAAAATATGGATAATTATTGGTAAATATATTGAAATATGGTTTAATTCCATATAAATTATGTTTTGTAAGACAACATAGGTGAATATGGTAGAATTTAGGAGAAATGAGTAAAAAGACTAAAATAGAAGAAAATCAAAATTCAGGAACCAAAGTGCAAATAACCAAAATATGACCTGAAAGAAGAAACGAAAATGTGAGAGAGGCGAAGACAAATTGAGCAAAGAAATGAAATATTGAAAGAAGAAGAAGTGAGAAAAGAGATCAAGAAACAAGAAAATGAAGTTCGGGGACTAAATTAAAAAAATGGATTATTCTTCATGTTATGCGGTTGCATAGCATGTTCAGGCATGCGGTCACATGGCAGGATGTAGGAAATTCCAGGACTGAAGTTTGTTGAATTATGCTATAGCATGCGATTGTACTATGTTGTAACATGGTATATTTTCGGAGAAATTTTTTTGGTTTCCTTATATGATTCCAACTCTTATGGAAATAATATTTGGGACTTCTTTTAAAATATATGGTCGTCCAGAAATAGATTACCACACATTACAATGCATTAGAGAGCATAGAAGACAACAAAAAACACCAAGAAAGATTCTACGACCTCAAGATCCAATCAAAATTCATAATTTGGGTGATGTCTACCCTATATAATATTTATTTTCTTCTCAATATCATGTTAGGATAGATTTTCATTGTGTTAGGAGAATGATGAACGTTGTTATATGATTTATTAATCTTTAGTTGTAACATATTTGACATTGAAAACACATTTATTTGGATTTTGAATGATTTACATTATTATTTTTTCTTTACAATTATTGTGCAAGTTTGTTGTATGAATTTGGTGGCTTATTTTTATACATTCGAAAAAAGGAAAATAAGCTTGACTTAATGTAAATCGTTATAAGATCATTTAGATGATAGAAATATAATACTATACTCTGTATGAATTTTTAAGTGCTTATAAAAATTTATGCACTCTTGGATGATCGCATTTATCATAGAAATATAATCGGGTCATATATGAGAGTATGTTTAACATTACTCAATAGAGATTGTTGAATAAAATAGGAATATTGATTCTTCACAATTCAGTTGTGTTGTCAAAGTGTAGAACTACTGTTAAAAATGATTATTACATAGGAATTCGGGATCTTAGTGCGCTTGTCATCAATTAGAACACATTAACTTGCATTTAATTTTGTTAATTTACTCATAATTGAATAAATAGATTATTTTAGTTATAATTTTGTCTCGAACAAACACATTACATTATTATTATTTCGGTTAAGGTTGTGATAATTAAAATTAAACTAAACCAATCTCTTTGAGATGATACTTGGACTCAATTCCACTTTATTACTTGTTAACGAACCATGCACTTGCGGTGGTTTTTAATCGAAGAATATTTTTGTCAACAATTATTATTATGGTAGAATTTTTATTTCTTTTTAAATTAGGAATTTGGTTTCAATTTATATATTAGTTTTCTTTCGATTTAGTAACATTTTTTTTCCTTATATACATAAGAATTCGATATTGTTTTGCATATATAAACAATAATTTTATACAATTTTAGATAATAATCCAATATAATTAAATTATCTCTTACAAAAATTTTCAACTTTTTTTTTTTTTGTTTTAAAAACTTTAATTCCACTTTCGCACTATTTACAATTGGATTAACTTCTTGTAAACACGAAAGAGAATAAAGAATGTGTTAAATACAAAAAATAAAATAAAAATAGTTTGGCATGGAAAATGATGCAATACTAACTTTGGTCTTATAAAAGAATATTAAAAAAATATACCTTTAATCAAGCATCATCCATGTAAAGCGTATTCAACCTATAATAAAGAAAGATACAACCACTTGAAGCCTAACCAATAAAAATGTATTTCACTTCTCGATGATGAGATGTTGCCATGGGCATGGCTCCCACAACTTAGATGGGAGGCAAAAAAATACCTAGTTAAGATTCAATTTACTATAAATCTATGTCAAATACTAACATACAAACATATGAAACATTAGAGTCACGTAAAGCTGATTAAAATGTAAGCTCTTTATTCATTGAGTAGAAAAAGATTATTCGTTGTTGTGAATTGACCAAGTTGATCATCGATTTTTACGAAACCACGACTTCATCAATACAAACTTGGGACAGGTAATTCTTAATGGAATATTCACCTACTATCGTTAGCTATCACCCGGGATCCAATTGTACAATTTATCTAAAAAATATAGAAGATGGGAAAGCCTACTAGGTAAGTTTCACCAACCGCCATAATTTAAGTCGTTGTGTTGTAAAGCCAACAAAAGGTATAAGGGTAGGTGAAATCTAAAATCAACATTTCATCCATTTTATTTCTTATAATTAAGCATTAGCCAAGTTATTTTCAACTATCGAGGCATTGATTCGACTACCAAGTTATTATCAAATTAAATAATTGAGGAAGACATTGGCATACGCAATAATAACAAATCATGTAGTGTCCATTGAAACGTTCTAAATCTTAACATAATTTTGATGAATTAATTTAAATTTCAAACCTTACACATGATAATAATTTTTAACGATTTATGAATTAGTAATAGATAGATGGATAACATTCGTGAATTCATTGAAATATGTGATTGAAAATAAAGTTTGATAATTTATAAATTTCGCCAAACGAATATTAGGAATTTTCTATTACACCCTATTCTAGTTCCAAAGTTTTATAATTTCAATTCAAGCACGACTTGTGTATTTTAGATTATGATATTTTTTTGTGTGGTTCTCGATTTGCTTTAAGGTTTTTGTACTTGAATTTTCGAACTTTTCAATTTTTCCTACGGGTAAATTTCAAAAAGTTGTTTTTATCTTAATATTTTGACAAAAATATATTTGTTGATGACTAAATAAGAATCCACTAAGTATATGTAAGTGCTAATTAACGAATTAAAATATATAATTAATTGAGAAAAAAAAAAAACCTCAAGGGATCCTACATATTCGGTTGTAAGAATCTGTCCATCAAATAATAAATAATTCTGCAACTGTATTTGTACAACTAAAGATCTTTGTACTAAAAATATTTTTAAAAAAACTTATTTTCCCATAGGTGATATAATTTTTGTGCGACTTGGAGTGGTATTGAAATTTTGACTCCACACGATGATAGACGGATTAAAGCAGTGAAAATAATTCATATAATTGATCTCATTATTAAGCTCCTATTCATCGGGTTCATATTAAATGCATGATTTACCCACCCATGTAAAATTTTTCAAAAATGTCTAAAAGAAAGCAATTCAAAAGAATCACGGCATAAAAAGGTTAGGTACTTGGATAATATTAGGATGTATTGTGCGACTGTACGTTACGTCAAGATTTGACAATATACTATACAACGATTTATAAGTACTTTAATAATTTTAAGATGTAATGTGTAAGATTATACGTTACTTATTAGAGTGTATTGTACGACTCAACGTTACATCAAGATTTCATGATATACTATACAACGATTTATAAGTACTCGAATAATTTTAAGAAGTACCGTGTACGGTTATGCGTTACATTAAGATTTCGTGATGTACATGCAAAATGCATGTATTGCATAGGTTCACTATCTAAATAGAATTTATATTTTGGTATATAGAATATATATGCAAGATGCTTATATTCTATAATTTGACAATTTAAATACGATGTATTTAGTCTCATGTTTAAAAATCTTAAAAAATGATGCAATTAACATTATTGATGTTTTATTTTCATAAAAACAGGGAAGTCAATACATTATGTCAATTAAGAACCTTGATTTAATTATTGAAAGTGACATACTAAAATATTTCAAAATACTCATTTATGAAGTAGTCAAATTTCCTTATATGGTTTGCCATTATTTGGTAGAAATTTTTTGAGAATAGATTTCGTGAAAAATATTTTTTAAAAATATGTTGTTAGAAGTAGAAAAAATATGTCGTTGAAGGCAAGTTTGGAAAAAAATGAGTTTTAGCCGCACGTAGTTACAAATTCAAATATCGTAGATTTACATTAAATAACAACGAGACAAATTTAGAATCTAATTTATTTTGAAATAATTAACTGCTTTTGAAAGAAATGGTCAACAGTTTAGATAAAACCAAAAAGGTGTGATCATTATAAAACCCTAAAATATAAGGCACTTACTTAATAAATGACATGCAATAATTAATAGAGAATTTACGTACCTAATTTTCTAACCACGTAAGGTACTTTTAATGTCAAGTAATTGAAATTGTGCAATAATTCATAAAAGAAAAAGATGTTGAATTGATGAAAACGGAACATTTGAACCATTCCTTGCCTAGCATGAGATGAGAGAGTCGGTTGATTTGATTCGAATCTTGAATGTGATTTTTTAATCTTATATCGGAGATTGAAGGAAAATAAAGATGACTATGGTACTTTTAATATCAAGTAATTGAAGTTGTCCAATAACTCATAAAAGAAAATGATGCTTAATTGATGAAAGCGGAACATTTGAACCATTCCTTGCCTAGCATGAGATGAGAGAGTCGGTTGATTTGATTCGAATCTTGAATGTGATTTTTTTATCTTATATCGGAGATTGAAGGAAAATAAAGATGACTAAGGTACTTTTAATATCAAGTAATTGAAATTGTCCAATAATTCATAAAAGAAAATGATGCTTAATTGATGAAAGCGGAATATTTGAACCATTCATTGCCTAGCTTGAGATGAGAGAGTCGGTTGATTTGATTTGAATCTTGAATGTGATTTTTTAATCTTATATCGAAGATCGAAGGAAAATAAAGACGACTAAGGTACTTTTAATGTCAAGTAATTGGAATTGTCCAATAATTCTTAAAAGAAAATGATGTTGAATTGATGAAAACGGAATATTTGATCCATTTCTTGCCTAGCTTGAGATGAGAGAGTCAGTTGACTTGATTCGAATCTTGAACGTGATTTTTTAATCTTATATAGAAGATCGAAGGAAAATAAAGATAAATTGTTTGAAGAGACTGTTGTATGTAGATTGTCCTGGTAAAATATTTCTCCTTTCAGATGAATTGCTCGAAGAGCACGACGCATGACATAATTATTTTTCAACCTGTGTGCCAATATTGTAGATGTTCTATTACCATTGTGCTACAGATTTTTATCGAAATTGCTATCTTGACTATTCACTGTTGCTTTCACTATTGGAACGATATCAACACGAAGTCAACTAGACCTTCGAATGTATAACTTAATAATAGACTAAGCCCTTATTTGGTTTTCGCTGAAAATCAGATATTTATTCAATACAAATTAATGAAATATGTAGTAACAAAAGTCGATAAAAGTTATGGATCAAATAGGTGAATACTGGGACTAAATTACACTTATAGGGCTCCAGTCAATAATGCACAACTTGTTCAAATTTTAATAATAAATTCGACAATTGGTAGTTGATAAAAGAATAATATAACCTTGGTGACCGCAGTACACTTTGTTTTTGCTGCAGCAACGTTGTCCATATGTTTATTACGGCAGGTAGCCGGTGACACGCGGACTTGCCAATTGGAACAAAACGACTAAGTTCATTTTCATTTTTAATTTTCCATTTTTGTTTTTTTTGGCCACTTGATTTTCCATTTTCCTTAGAATTTGATCGTATTATCTTTAAGTTCTCCATTTTTTTTTGGTTGTAATGGAATCTTATTTCAAAATATACTCTAACGAATGTCTCATTTTCACCAAGTATCAAGTACAATTATCAATTAATTACTCGTTAATCTTGTTTAATTACATATTAATATGTTTTTGATTGAAGATTAAGTTTGACTATGTACGTAGAGTATGAGTATTTAACTGAGTGCAATAATACTTTTTGCCGTGAACATATTTGTTGGGGTTGGATGAAATGATTTGAATGATATAGTATATTTTGTAGATATTTTTACGGCAAATGCATTGAATGATTATATTCGTCATAGTTAAAGAAAGCTTTTGTCGAAAAATAAGTACACGCTTCTCTCTGACACCCGATGTCATTGAATACATTTTTTTTTTTTTTTGTCAATTTTGTGATAAAATATGTCTTTACGATATCAACTGCTGAAGAAATATTTAAGTTGATTGTAAATGATTTCAATGACAATTGATGTCATTAAAGATTGTTTGTTTGACATTTAGATTTTAGGATTTTAGACTTTTTGCGCCTTTCTTCTTTTTTAGAATGTCAATTTTATTTTTTTGTCTTCCTCAGACATGGATGAGAAATAAATAGTAAAGCACAAACTTTTATGGTGAATCAACTCGTTGTAAAATTCTTTTAACGAGATCTAAATATTTGAATTTTGACATACAATAAAATCAGTTCTAGATACTCGATTAATTTACTTGTAATTAGTCTTCAATATTCGAACCAATTCTTAATTTTCTTTGTCAAACTATAATCGGATTCAGATTTTTTTAACATAATTTCAACAGCAAGTACATAAAAAGAAAGATGAAACAAAATTAGAAATGTGGTAAATTAAATACAAGACGAAATAAATAATTTTGTGTCGAAAAATGATGCAATACCTAACTTTGGTCAAATAAAAAAAAAATTAAAATCAAAAAACACTTTAAAGTTTAATCAAGCGCATACACGTGAAGCATGACATAGGTTAATTAATAAAATAACATATTCAACCTGATGGAAGGTACAACCACTTCAAGCATAATCTATAAAAGTGTATAGTAGCAGGTGGGGGCCGTCAATGATTCGGCTCATCTTTTTTTTTTTTTAAAGTGTATAGTAGTCCCTATGGCACATCTCCGAGTGGTAAAAGAGGAAGGTGTAAAAACTTCAACTTTACTTGAGGCTGTCGCGTCAGGGGTTCGAATCCTGAAATATGGATTTGACCATTGGGTAAGTACAAGTGTACAAGCAGCCTTCCACCGTGTACCATTCGAGGAAGCATAACATGTGATTTACTTCCTTCACCAAGGCCATGCCAGAGCAGGTGGGGGCAGTTAATGATGCAGCTCATCCTTTTTATAAAAGTGTATAGTTTTTTTTATATATAAGTGTTACTTTCTCGATGAATGGGATATGGCGATAGGTATGGCTCCACAACTTTGATTGTAAAATAAGAAACCCCGGCTAGGATTAAATTTACTATAGTTTACATCGATTTTTGACGTGGCAAACATGTAGAGCGTTGGGGTCCACATAGAATTAATCGAAAAGAATATAATGATTCCACATACCACGAGTCAAGCTAAAGATCATCCATATCATCCATTGCCATGAAGTTAACTAAGTCGTTTTTTGATCTGTGGACCTCGACTTTGGCGTAAACTTAGAGATAAATAACTCTCACAAAATACTCACTTACTATCATCAATTACGATGTGGATTTAATTATTCTGTATGTGATTGGTATAAAAATTTGTGAGAAAGTAATCAATGTGCTTTCGACAGTTATTGTGGATATATGATCTTCATGATCATGGGCAAATGACGAGGTAACTCTCCAACCGCCACAATTTAAGTTCCTAAAAATGTAATCAATACACGTAATGTCGATTGATATGTACATTACCATCGGCTTTTTATTATTTTTTTTTTTTAAAAAGAAAAGGGAGGGTTCGAGGGTAGTCATAAAAATAAAAACTACGTTTTTGACCAAGTACAACTCTATAAACGATAGATAAATGATAATTAGTGATATTAATAAATTAATTGAGAAAATATATCTAATCTAACTAAACGGACCGAATATATATATATATATTCAGCTGTAAGAATCTTTCCAGAAAATAAAAAATAATTCTGCAACTGTACCAATTGAATTGGTTCAATATGTACTATTTTGTACAACTAAGATTCTACTTTCTTTTGGTTCTATACTAGCATGTTTGACTAAGTTTTAAAACAAATAAAATTAATTTTAATTAATTTGTTATCGTAAAATCCGCGATCGGGATATTAATTACGAATTATTCAACGTCAAGGTTTGAATACTCTCCACAACTATAATCGACTCATAAAATGTAATTATTTAAATTATATTAATTATATTTAGTGTAAATGAAATATAGATGCGTATGTTCTACTGTTGACAATTTAAATACGATGTATTTAGTTCCAAATTTAAATATATAAAAAAAAATCATACATTTGACATTGTTAATGATGATCTCCACAACAAATCAAGCATGTCAATCAAAGAACTTTAATTTAATAATTGAAGGCGACAAACTTAAGTATTTCCAAATATTAATTTTGCGAGTTGGAGTAGTCAGCTCTCATTATAAATTGATTATTTACTTTATGTCTAGTCGATTAGAGATTTTATTTGTACTTTCTCAATAATACTCCTCCCTTTGTGAGAACACTATTTTATCTCGTTTTTCATGCTTGATGATCAATTAATTTTCCTTCCTCAAACAAGAAAGCATAGTAGCTACATTAAAGCCCGACGGCCAACCACATATCCAAATCGGGACCCACAACTTTTGTTCGATTGCAATTGGGTATTCATTTTGTGCGTCTATATGTTTTAAGTTTAGCTCGAAGAAAATTAATGTTTCATCTAAAAAATAATTAAACTTATTAAGTTTAATAGCTTAATCTTTTTATTTATTTCATGTCTAGTCGACGTGGGATCTTGCCAACACTCTCCTTACACTTAAGAAGACGTGTTGAGTATATAAATACAAATTATTCTTTTTCTTGAAATAGCACTGAGGAGATAAAAATTATAAAATGATTCCTTGTGAGATCATTAATTACTTTGAATAGAAATGGTCAACATTTTGGATATTACCAAAGACGAGTGATCTTTATAAAATATAGGGCAGTCAAAACCCTAAAATGTAAGGTAATTTTAATTTTAAATAATGTTTTGCAATAATTCAATTATAAGGAAGAAGATTGAATTATTGAACATGGAATATTTGAAACAATTCTTTGCTTCACCTGAGATGAGAGAATAAGTTGATTTTATTTGAATCTTGGATGTGATCTTTAATCTAATATCGGTTAATGATGCGAAACGGGTGTCTACCTGCGATTCCCATTGCATGGGAAGATAGGAGGCATTATGTGCATTACGTGCATAATATTTAATTATATTAGCTCAAATCCTTGTTAGAGCACTTGAAATAGGATTTGATGTCAAATTAAGATTATTATATTACAGGATTGATGAAAAGTATACTCACTCGATCTAAAATTTGAGTGAATTTATCAATTTTGTCTACGATAACAAATTAGCAAAATGTTGAGAACTTTGTCGATCTTCAAAATATCTTGATTTCTTCGCAGTTCTTAAGTTTGAAAAATTGAACTGATAATCACCTACAGCTTCTCTTTTCAATGTCAAAAGATAATCACTTTGAATCTTTATTCTTTTCTTCTAATTGCAAAAAAAAAATCGAAAAAATAGACGAGTTTTTGTATATATCAAATAGACTGAACAATTGTAACTGTTAGGCTCTAATAAGATCCACTCCTCAAAGTCCGTCCACAAAGCTGAGCTTAATGGGTTAAAAGGAGCCAAAATAGGTAGTTTCCCACACCAAGCAGCAATCGAGACGTCCATCGACGCGGTGGGAAAGCCAACTTACAATATAAGATAGGCATTGCAAGTGGACTACGAGGAATCCCAAAATCCTTGACAAATACACATTATAGATATCCCATCATTTTCAATATATATATATATATCAAGAACAAATAAATGAAAAACCTTGAAAGAGTACAAATACACTTATATAGATGTCTCATCATTTTGAATAAGCGACTCTAAATTTTGGGACCTTAAGCATCCAATCAAAACTTATAAACCTATATAAATTGAATAGTGCTATTTGTAATTAACGACTACAATAATCACCTTACGTTGCATCCTATGTGACAACTTATTATTTGAAATATTAATTTTCTATAATTTTGTTGCCTCAAATAATAAGTTAATGCCTCAATGATAAAGTGACGCATAGGATGACTTATATTGAAAGTGATATGAAATATTTACAGTCCAAGTTTGAACCTCATTCCTATATATATATATATATGGTTAAAAAGTAGAATATTGATTGTGGTCAAAACAATGATTAGTAGCCCTCATGGGCCATTCTCAACTGTTTCCCCACCAAAAGACTAACTGTACCAAAAAATAAATAAATAAAAAAATAAATAAATAATCATAAAAGGTGATCCTAAAACTCGTATTCAATGCTGCTAATGATATTCAAGCTAACAAATAATGATTTCTAATACGTTAAACTAAATTTTGTCATGATAAAAGTTCTTGACTATATACATAAATCTGAGTATTATAGTTACAATGCAGTGCAAACAACAGACCCCAAGAATCAAAACCTCAAGAACTACAGCCCCTCAATACGAACGGCAAAAAATCGACGATAATTATTGGTTAATTGAATACTGTATTAACTTTAAAATTATAAGTAAACCTCTAAGCACCTGTAGAGACGATTCATATACTAGTATTTAAGTAGATTTTGTTGTGTTACTATACTCAGTTTACAAATCTGCTTTTCTGCACATGCAATCCGGTGTTGGGTACATGTAGAGCGAGCTGCTCGGTTTTCTCAATTCTACGCCCTTCACATCACTATGACGAAGCATATCCTGCAATTGGCGTTTAAAGTCTTGCCATCTGTAAATATATAATCAATAATTATAGAAAGTTGTTAGTATTTAGTTTAATCTAGGATCAACACTAATTTCAGCAGTCGAAGTTCAAAATGAAAATGGGTTAGAACCCTGAACCTGAGGCCTATTGGCCGAAATGCAAACATTCACCAAAGAAATCTTAGCACGACAACAAATTATGCGGGGATATATGTATATATACACATACATAAAAGTTCCAAAACAGTTTTAACAAACAATGAAAGACGGTGTAGCATAAGGTGAGATATAACGTTAATGCAACACTGCACCGTACTGAATATCATATAGTGCTTGTTTGGTAGTGCTTTAGAGTGCTTATAAGCTGTGGATCCTATGAAATGTATGAATAATAAGTGTAGTAAGTAGTGGCTTCTACAAAATAGGTACATAAAAACATCCTAGCCGGCAGGCACAAATGAATAACTAAGACAACTAAGACAGTTGCATGTTAATCACCTGATACTTGGATTATCGAATAATTGAACTAATTTCCTCTTGTCCGGTTTAATTGTTTTGGCATGTCCTTCATAAAAATAGCGTCTGTGTCCGACTAAGAAATGGGGGAAGTTACCACCCTGAGTCGTAACAAAAACTTCACTATGAAGGCAAACAGTATAATCCAAGGCTGCCAACCTTGACGAATGACCCTGCATAACCAGATGACAATGCTCAGCTTGTGCAAGTAGGAGAGCACTAATCACACAGTGCATGTTTAGTACACACAGTACTGGACACTGTATACAAGATTCTAGCATATTTTTGTTTCTTAATACTGTTGAGTACTATCTAATCAACATACTAAACATGACAATAGAGGATTGAAATTATACCATGAATGGAGTAAGTTCTTCTGGGGAGGCTAGAGTTTCCTTTGTTTCCAGAAGAGGAAACATCTTTTTCAGGGGAGCCATATACTTCTCCGCTTTGTAAATTTTTCCCGATGCAACATAAAGAGAGGTGTTGTTATCAAATCCCATGCCCCTAAGCATCATTCCCACCTACATTGTACAGTCAGCAAACCATCAATCAAGTGGACACTGATGATTATCACAAGTTTGTTTCAAATATTCTCGAGGCATAGAAAGTTAATTCTTTGTCACTCATAAGGTAAAGCTATTTAGGCAAAATGCGATTTTTTCATTCAAATAGAAGGAGAAAAGTAGGATGTTTATCATTTTTTATCGTACCTCTAGTGGAGTTAAAGGGCACTTGCCATCCACTCGATTAGCACCTGGTTTAATTATTCTGCCTCTTCTCCGAAATTTTCCTCTCCAACTTCTTTCTCGAACAATATCCATCTCATGCTTCTCTTCCTCACCGCCATCATATATGCAACACGAAAACGCCACCATATCCTTTCATGAGAGACAAAAAAGCATTATAGTTCGAGACCACTCTATAGTACAAAAAAATAAAGTTCTTCATATCCAAACAAGTTTAAAAGTACACCTCTTCAAATCGGAGATGAACTGAAACGTAACTTGCCCCACTTTTTGAGCTGGTTTTAACCATTCGATCAACCATTTTTGCAGCAAGCATGCGTATGGGTTCTGAAAACCTAAGTGCTTCAAAATTGCACAAGCATCGAAGACCTTGGATATTTGAAGGAACTGCATGGGCCAATCTGTTAGAGAAAGGTGCAATGCGAACAGCCCTGTGCCCATTCATAAAAAACAGTTACAATTGTCTCCCCAAGTTTTACATTACCTTAAACAAAACTAGTCAAACTTCTCATTTTTGTCTTGAAATGAAATATACATCCACGTATCGTCCATGAAAAGCAATTATAAGTCTATAATTATCCACACTGGAGAAAATTATCAAGAAAAACACGGAATTGTACATGATAAATGAAATTTAGGAGAACTCAAAATATTATATGAACATAACTTCTTCGATTCTTTAGTGGAGTTGCTTAGACTTTACATATAATAATCTCTGATGCAGCTAAAGCATGTATTTCTTCATTAAATAATAACAAACGAAAGAGTTTCTGGTAATCATATCGGTACACGGGAATCTCCAGTTACAACAGTTTATGAGTGGACTAGCACAAGAATTTATGAATAATAAGTACATGTACATCTGAAGTTACAACAAAAAGTATCAGTACTGGTATATTATCCAGTACAGGGATTGAAGCCACAGCATAAGCTCACATTTAGAAGTGAATTTTATTGGTCCACAAGGCAAAATACATGATATAGTAACAGCAAAGGTGAGAGAGATCAATACCCCAACTCCCTCAGCTTTGGTAAAACCTTTTGAATATAGTAGGTTGGGCTTGACCATGCTTTTACTCTCAAATTCACTATGTTGCTTGTATTATTGTCAAATTGATGGAGTATATGTTCCGGAAGCTCTCTGACCACATCAACTTGATTTCTGAGTGCATACATGAAGAATTCCTCGTCAAATATGTCTGCGAATTTACTGCAACAAGTTCAAGAGAATGACATGTTTTGTAATAAATTCAAATATTACAATGTTCCACTAACTGAGAAACAAGATAAGGTTGTCTGACACTCTGACTAGAAAAATGGAACAGTATTTGTATAAAAATAAAGTAACCATTATCAGTGAACGTGGAAAATGAATGTGTGGAATAAAAGTCATTTCTTATCCAAAATTACACCAAGTATGTACTGGTCAAACATTTGAAAATTTTGACAATGCGACTATGCCTAGACTCAATCTTCACTCTTCAGTTTTATTTTTCAATTATATATAGCTTGAAAAAGTTGGACTGAAATTTTCCTAATGCAAAATTTTAATAACTAACAGCAACTTCAGTACATGGGCACGCACCAATGGTGCATCAGTTTTATTATCAGTGTTCCATTATTTCAACCATGTCTCTCTAACCTAGGAGGTTTTACGGTTTTTATTAAATAACCAGAACTCCAATTCTACAGTTTGAGAAGGTCTTACAATCCCAACCCTGGAAAGCTTATCCAATTGGATGAGAAAAAGAAGTACATTGAACCTCAATGCACCAAACTTCAGCAATAATGTGATAGAACTATACAGAATCCAAAGAGATCTTATCCAAATCATTAGGCTAGGTCAATCTGGCTTATATTTACGAGTCTCCAACGATATACATCAGCACTAAATGCTAAAGTATACCTTTTAACCTTCAGGAAGAATTGAATCTTGAGCCTAACTCGCATTTGTCTTTATGAAGCAAAGGTGAGATACTCGAGGAAGTTGTTAGAATTCATGAAAATCTTATCATTGAACCTTCCACTCCATTCTATTAGATTACCTCTTTCCCTGTGATTTTGACCCTACCTCTTCATTTGACTTTACTAGTTTTATTACTTTTCCTAATCAATGGATCTAGTCTCTACTATATTGTGTCCGTATTAGACCCCATTCATAGAATTCAGAACTTTAAAATATGCAGATTGCTAGGAATTACAAGTTAAATTTCTTTTTGCACCTTGGAATAGAGAGTTTACAGAAATCTGTGCAGTGTGTAGTAAAGCTAGCTACTTCTTCTGTACAAGGATTCAGCTTAAGTGGCTGTTTCAGACACTTTAAGCCCCTCTTTGACAACCATTAAAATGAGTTTTTTTGGGGTAAAATGAGCTTGGAATAGTGATTTTTTTTTGAGAATGTGTGATTAAAAAGTGGAAAAAGTTTTGGGTTTACGTGCAAAATATTTTATTGCGCGAATGTATAGTTGAAAATGAGTTTTAAAAAAAAAGAGTTTTGCTTTAGTGGTTGTCAAACAGGGGATAAATGTCAGCAGGGCTTACCCTTGATGCGAAGATGGGATGTTGCCATTTCCCATCCTTATATTTTTAGATACTTACCATTTTTATGTTTGACTAATAATATCATTTGTATTTGAAGTACGAAAGACACAGAAATAATCAGTGAAGAAAAATGCTAAGGGAACAAGTTTACGCGAGGACACCAATTACAATCTCATCGCACCTGGAATCTCTCCAAACACTATTCAAATGAAATATGGGAATAACAAGTGTTGCATTCAGCAAACCCGCTACTGCCACTGCATCACATATCTGTAACACAAATGAGAAAAACCATTAGCAACTTTGACTTTTAAGGACACATAATGTACTGCAATGAATCTGGTATCGTTAACTCATATATCTAATGTACATTATGTTTGAACAACATCTCTAAGACCTGTGAATATATTTGTCTTCACAAATTTGCTGTTCATTAGCACATGGAAATCCAATAATTGTGTAAATCCACTGGAAAGATTACATCTCTCTTTTATGGGAAAAGAAACATTATATGTTCAGAAAGATTAAATTACAAGATATTAAAAATCGAAGAGTGCAAAGAAAGATAAGCTCAAATTCCTCAGAAGTTCCACTAAGATAGTTGATGGAATTCTATCATAATCGCATAAATCAAATTAAGGTTCGAGACAATTGGAAGTTCTAATAAAAGGGAATATCAAGTTATAGTAATCTATTATTGCAATTTCAAGAAAATGTAAGTACAAGAGGATATACACATGCACTCTGTGGACATTGAATCTCTAGAGCACTAACGAGTAGCTAGTGCCAGCAATAAGAATGATTAAAAGATTACTGAATTTGAATCGCATACAATGGCAAAATGTGTTAAGTGAAAATTCACGAGGACAAATGATTAAGAAGCACATTTGAACAACCTTTGGACCAACTGCTATAAGTAGAAACATACCGATAATCTTTGTTGGTTCAACCCACCATTTGCTTCAATTATTAGGAACCCATTTCTTTTTGGCAACTCTGAGAAGCCTTCAAGCACAAAGTTGGTAAACATGAAATTAGCAGAATAGTTAATACACCAAAAAATGGCTGGCTTATAAATACTCTAACACGGATGCATAAGAATTTTTCAAATCCTCTAATCTTTTAGAAGGACAATCAAATTAATTAAGCCAACAATGCAGGATATCTAAAAGAAAACCTGTTGATACTTTTTAGAAAGACTTGGAAGTATGTTCAACGGAAAAGTGTATGCATAGTGGATCTTTTACATCGGAGCCAACATTTACTATTGTAATCAATTTTCTACATGTCCATCTACAGCAATGTGCTTAATTCTACATGTCTTTTTGGTACTGAGTTTGTACAAGCGCCAGTTATGTAATTCTGTTACATTGCATAGGAATGAACATATATAAATAGTGCAAAAGACAGACAAACATTTCAAATTTGGATATAAATTCCCGTTTTAAATGCATCCAAAAATCTACTTTTTTTATTCATGCATAAAAAAGCAACTATTAGATTAATTACAATTGCAAAGATAAAGACAAACCTGTTTGAGAAATAGTCTGCTTGACACAAGGCTTCCAACCTTGAGACAACTTTGGATTCCACGCATTCATTAACTGCATAAAGTTTTAAGCCAGAAAACTATCAGTTATTATCTTCATCCATTTCTCAGTATAATTGCCGATGCAAATCAAGATGGATTCTTCAAATCATCGTCAAAGGAATAAAGGCAGAAATTTTTTCACTTCCGCAGCTCAAAATCTCCAATTCGTCAAAATGAAAACCCTCCTTCGTCTTAAACGAGCACTGTCTATATTTCAGTTTACAACGCAACTTAACACAAAATCCATAAAGATCAAAGCCTTTTTGAGCACTTCAATTTTAACCACAATGCAATTCCAAAATCTTACCAACGCACGCAAATTGCAATCATATTCAACAAATTTAACAAAGACAAAACGCTTACTACTCCATGAAACAACAAAATTACCATGTTATTGGAGCTTCGATTGCTTTCAGCCTCCATGAACGGCCAGAGCTTCTGGAATACCTTGGGACTCTGGTATATCGACCCAGGCCCAAAGACATCACTTCTACCACTACCAGAATTGACAACATCAATACCCAATGTACCCATATACAACAGCATCCCTGATATATACAGCAAAGGGGCAAACAAAAGCATCCCTCTTCGCCTATACATTACCGACATTAATAAATATACTAATCTCTCAACCACATTTTGTAACTTAGTACCACCTCCACCGCCGCCGTCACTAAGGAAATTCCTCCCACCACCGCCGACATTAGGGGTAGAAGTACTCTTATTTCGGCCGTGGCGATGGCGGGGAGATGTAGGCGGTGACAAAGACTTCACCCCGTTGCTCAAACGACTTGGGCCATGCATATTCTTCCTCTACTACGCTAATCTATGTCTAAAAACTGGATTTCACGGTATTCTAATGTCAGATTAACAACAGATGGGTATGAACCCAGATTTCAAATTTACTTCCCAAATACTTCACTGTTCAATTTTTTTTTCCTCTCTAGAAGGCAATTACTGGAGAATTGAAAAGGGAGTTAACAGGCTTGAAGTCCACTGCTACACAACTGAGTGCTACGGGGCGAGGTAGGTGGGAGGGTTATAGCAAGAAACACGGGAAGTTTGAGGGCATTTGTGAAGGTGGGGTAATGGGAAAACAAAGTGGATCACTGTGTGACAGATGTAAATTGGGGGTGTCTTTTTTGTTGACTTTACAGTGACATAAATACGCCTTTTGATTCGTGTCGGTGGAACGAGCGTATTTAATCCAGCCGCGGTGGCGCCGTCGCGCTACTGCCGCGAGGTAACTGGTGAACTTGTAAATGCTAATTATTTACAAGGTTCAGTACAGTAATAAATTAGTTCAAACTATAGTGTTCAGGTCTAGTCAATTTATTAAAATATTCTTATCGTTTAAAATACATTCCCCCCCAACCCCTTGAATTGAAATTTATTAAGAAGTTAATAGTGTACTGCGGAAATGTGGCAACACTTTATAAGTTCAATTAAATGAAATATATGACTTTATATTTAAATAAATTTATTATTTAATGTTTATAATTGTCACGTAAATTGATCTTTAACTTCATTTAGGGATGACAACGAGGTGTGTATGAGTCAGATCGATCATTCACATCTCGTCATGTAGAGTATTTTTATCATCTTGTCCCATTCTCATACTCAGTTAAAAAAGGATGGGGCGGGATCGAGGCCCTATTTATCGTCCCGTTTATTTTTTTTGTTTTTATTTTTTATTTATTTTATTTTTTTATGTTTTTAATTTGTAAATGTTATTACTTTTTTTTTTCAATTTGTTAAGAATAACTCATATTCTCTTTTAAAAATGATGATAAGTATTTTTATTTTTGTTTGATAAAAAATATAAATTTGAAATTAACTTTAAATGAGGTGGGTAGCAGGAGATTATGTTTCTTGTATCCACTTCGGGGCTCATGGGTATCGAGTTGAATGCGTTTTTTTGTCATCTCTAACTCCAGTGGAGAAAGAAGAAAAAATATATGTGCATGATTTGCCATTTATTTATGGGATGTCCTCTTCTGAAATTTTGATAAATTTTAAAAGATTTTAAATTTAGACGTTCCCAGTTGAGATTTTAATGAATTTTCATGACTATTTATTAAAATTTAGGCATCATAAACGAATTTTTCTAAAATTTAATTATTCTCAATAACTAGTGAATTTATAAGAATTTTATTAAAATAGGGATTTGAAAAGAGATGGGTGTATTTTAAGCTTAAAAAATACATATAACAAAATCTTTAGAAATATCACAATTTTTAATGAGATTCTTGTGAAATTTATGGAAATTTATTCAAATCTAAGAAATTCATTAGAATTCATAATTTTTTTAAATCCATCAAAATCTTTGTTGACGACAACCTTGATTTCTCTCACTGTGTTATGTGTTATGCCTTCTTACTCAAGCTGTAGTTCGATAAACATTAAAATAAATTTTTTTGTCACTCATTTTTAACCACATTCTCATAATAAAATATTTTGCATGTATGTGTGGAAAAAATTACGCTTTGAGAGTGTGTTCATATTATAACGGTTAATATTAATAATGTTGGAGTAATTTTTTATTAGTGTATTGAGAGAGTGCTCGTTTAGTTAAGATCGTTGTCGACAATCAACTATTTGAAAAACAAGATTCATCGTTTAATAGTTGACTGATTGAGCCTTGAATTTGTGGTCCGAAATTTATGATCATTCTTGGTCCATTTCTAACATGTCTAATAGAATGGATTTATTAGTTGCGAACACAAAGCGATCTAAATCATTTCATGAATAAAACATGAATGATTGGCCAATCAACAATTTTATTTATTTATTTGGTTCAATTTTGCTTTATGCACTTGAAACGTGATTTCATATTTCTATTGGGCTTGGAGATGCCTGTTCGATTCAACTTAAAAAATAACATTGACAAATGGGAAGCCCTAACAAATTTTATCCATGTTCATTTACTCAGCAACATCACAAGTATTTCACATTCAAATGGTACATCGAAGGAATGAACATAAATAAACACAAGTTAATCTGTACACTCGCAATGTTATGATTCTAAAAGGTCTAAACATCAAATTCTTTATCTAACAGTACAATCTCAAGAACTTCATCGCCCCCAATTTTATGGGAAAAATAAGCAGATAAAGCAAATAGGGCGGCCATTCGAAGCCTCAACTCGTATTTGTCGAAAGCAATCTTATCACTGGATGCACATGTTTTTGGACGATATCGAGCGAATATATTCACGGAAGGGAGTACGGCCCGAGAAATTCCTATCAGCTAGATTTAACCTTTCTTACCACTCTTGAGAATTCTGCGCAAATGGAAAGCTTCACCGTCACCTCCATTCAAGGACCTTTTTTCTAAAAAGCAAGCAGTAAGCTGTCTTAGTAACCTCTCCAGACGTGATTGCAAGCAATATTTTGCATCTTTCACACTCGGATTTGTTGCCAAAATAGTCGCATTAACGGCATCAGCCACAAGCTCCCTTTGAGACTCTCGAAGAAGGTATCCAACAGAGGATTTGTCTGGCCGTTCGTATGCCAGCAAAGCAGCACAATCCTAGCAGTAGAAGAAAGAGATGTTAGAATGAAAAACTGAAGTGTACAAAGAACCATAAAGGTGCTTTTAAGTCCAACTGTAACGATTCAACTAGGAGCATGTTTGGCTAAGCTTAAGAAATTTTTAAGTAAATAAGCAAGTTTTAGAATGAATAATTTCTTTATTCATAAAAAAGGAAATAAATTAGTTATTTTGATGGTAAGATAAGATTTAGCCCCTGTTGTTTCCCATTCTTTCAAAACTCTTTTTTCTACATACTCATTTTCAACCACATATTCACACTAAAATATTTTACACGTAAACTCAAAACTTTTCCCTACGTTTTAATCACACATTCTCCAAAAATTAACTACTCAAAACAATGTTTTTGCAAAAAAATAGCCACCAAACAGGGGCTTACTTTCAAAATAAATAGCCCATTTTATGTAATTGTATTGAAGAAGTAACTCATTGTAACACCCTTGGAAATAGCACAGCCAAACATAATATAGGTATTTATCGGTAAGAGGGCTGCATCAAGTACCAGGAAAAGAGATTAAAAGAGGAACCTATTCTCTAGCAAAATCATATTTTACCTTGTACCCTAATGTGTTCTAAAATACACTTATGGATCCAATCTATGTACAGCAAGCCAAGGTGGAATTAGTTCATGCCTTTTCTGAAGATCGAATGTTCATAATACAGCACCAAACTTTTGTAGAATATATAATACGATACATGAATTAGAGTCAACAACATATCTATATTATACCTTAACTAGATCATCAAACTCTGACCTCCTCTTGAACTTTTCAAACTCAGATCTTCCGTACAACACAGCTTCCTCCAGCTTCCCAACCTGCAGTAAGATGTGGATCAGTGTTGTTGAAGAAAATGCCCAGTTTTATGAGGTAAAAGTAGCCAAAACAAAAAATCGACAAAAATATTGGAATGTTATGGCGTATTCCGCATGTATAACTGGAGAATACATGACCAATTAAAAATTTCTGAAAAAAAGAAAAAAATCGAGTTGGCATGAATAAAGAAACACAAGGCACAAAGTGAATACAATACTTGCACAAGGCAAGAAAAGACATACATCTCAAATCTCTTGTAGAGCTGCCACTCTATATTGACCTCTACCAACCTACCTTGACTAACTTATTAAATGACTTATCTTCCTCGATCTTATTCAAGTGTTACTACAGATTTTCCAAAAAATTTCTGGTTTTAATATATATATTAAATTCCAAATATTTAACCTATATTCTATGTTTGACTCTCTTTATTTCAAAACTTTTTATTTCCACACATTTTCAACCACACATTCACACAATAAAATATTTTGCACGTGAATCCAAAACTTTTTCCTACCTTTTAATCACACATTCTAAAAAAAATCACTATTCAAAACATCAATTTTCCCCCAACTTCTCTTTATAATGGCCATCAAACAGGGGCTTAATAAAAAAAATGCATCATATATAGTTAAGGAAAATATTTCACTAACTATTGGTTTTTAAGCTCTAAGATACGAATCGCATGAAATTAGACAGGTTCTAATTTATTTTAACCAAAGCCGACCGCACACTTAACATGACTGACAAGTTATGATTTTACCTGAAGTGCTTATGCTTCGTGTCGGAGGACCAAAGTATTTGGGTTTTTAACATCATAAAGTTGATTACATGTGCAAACCTTACTTCACATGGCCTCTTATCTATTGAGAGTCACAAACCCTAATTCTATTCTACCGAGAGCAATCAATGCAGGAAGAAAAATAGACACTAAAAAACACACAAAATTTATAGAGGTTCGCTTTGATGTGAGACACGTTCTCTTTCACCGCTACAGTAATTCACTATGATGAAAACAAATTTACAAAAAAAAATCGCACCTATTTTCTCTCTCTCTCTCTCTTTTATGATGGTAATACAAGATCTTAATGACGACTCTATTTATAAGATAAATTATGACAAAATTGAAATTTACAAGGATACGAATTTTTAAACCAAAATTTATAAGGACACAAATTCCTAAACTATCATTAGTAAAATTTTGGTCCAAGGGCAGGTCATCTTTTTGGTGGGGGGATTCTTGTCCACTTCCAACCCCCTATGCCAACTTCACCGCGGAGGTGATCAGCGTAATAGCAGCAAATAGTAGTAATAATTAGATTTCACAACTTCACGTTATGCCCCTGTTTGACAACCATTATTTGAAACTCTTTTTTCTACACTCATTTTCAACTACACATTCACACAATAAAATATTTTACATGTAAACCAAAAACTTTTTTCTACTTTTTAACCACACATTCTTGAAAAATTCACTATTCAAAATATTGTTTTTCGAAAATAATGATTGTCAAACTGAAGCTATATATTGTCCACCTTCCCCAAATTTGTTCATATTTATAATATCTAACACAAGAAATAGAGAATAGATAGTAACGGTATATTCATGATTCAATAACCTATAGAAGGAAAAAGACATTTACCCGAACAAGCTCAATAAATTTTTGAGTATGTAGCAGAAAGCAAATAGAAGATGTATCATCCTGCATATAGCAAACAAATTATCATGTCAATGATAACAATATCAGCATGGATCTATTTAAAAAGATTCAAGATGTGAGAGGGAATGGAGTTCATCCATAGCCACCGTCATGAATATCAGTTAAGTGTAGAAAAAGGTCATCTTTATGGGTAAATCCATTTATATATTTGTCACCATTAAAAGCTGATGGACGCATCCATCAGAATCTTTGAGATATCACATGGCATACAGAAATAATGGTTAGAGGCACCATCGGGAATGATAAATTTTTTTACGCACAGCAATTGGAAGTTAACGGAATTACAATGCAATTGTTCTTTCTACGCCTACCTAATTGTGTATTCTACTCAATTTTTTGACTGGAAGTTCATTATATAGAAATTAAAATATATATATTTTGATAAGTATATGATGTAGGACAATCCTATTGTAAATAAGATTATGATTAGTTATTTATTATAAAATGTTTACTTGTAATAAGTTTTATCTTTTTTATTCTAATATATTGCTTAGAATAAGACTTCTAACTTCTTTTATATTAGGATTTTATATTAGTTTTCATATTTTGGTTTCCTTATATTAATAGAATTAGGGAATAATCTTGCCTATAAATACAAATACATTGTACACTTTTTGATAACAATCAATTATTATTCGATACATACAAAACATGATTGTTCAAATATCGATCTTATTCATTACATAATTCTTATTACAAGAATTTCACAACACTTCCCTACAAAATTAGGATCAAAGCAAGGAAATTTCTCAATTTGATGGCTGGCGATGATCCGGTGGTAGTCGAATCGTCGATGACGAACGCAGGCTTGACAAAGTCGAACAACGGGATCGATGAAACCCTTCACAACATTACGCAGATGCTGACTGCGTTGTGTCTTGAAAGAAATCGCAAGCCTATGAAGAAGCAAGCTGACAATAATTTGCAGACTTTAACTGCTATGAACTTTGGTTGCTTTAACAAGCACATAATACGACAACTGTGGCCAGAGAATTTCCTTAAGTCCTAGTCAAGTTTGAACATACACAAGTTATCAAGGATTATTTTTTTCGACAAAACTCGAGGACGAGTTTTTTTCAAATAGGAGAGATTGATGTAGGCAATCCCATTGTAAATAAGATTAAGATTAGATGTTTATAATAAGATGTTTAGTTGTAATAAGTTTTATACTTTTATTCTAATATTTTGTTTAGAATATGATTTGTTTTCTTTATTGATTAAAATATGATTTCTAATTTCTTTAATATTACGATTTTATATTAGTTTTCTTATTTTCATTTCCTTATATTAGTAGGATTATGGAATAATCTTGCCTATAAATACAAAGACAGTGTATGCTTTTTGATAACAATAAATTATTATTCAATACATACAAGACATGATTGTTCAAATATGGTTCTTATTTATTACATAATTCTTATTACAAGAATTTCATAACGCTTTCGCACCAGTATATCAATCTTACACACTTCAGTTCCTCAAAGAATATAGGTCATTTCAGAGTGCTTTCTATGATACATTAAGAGCTGGACAACATGAAACCCGTCAAGGCAATTCTAAATTAACAGGTCAAACACCAAAAAAAAAAAAAAAAAGAACTTGATGTCATCTACCTGAACAATTTGAGGATACAATTCACGGAGTTTAGCAAATGTTTCATCGATTTCACCATGCCTTATTAGCTGCACGACCAAAGAAAAGAGAATAGTTATTTAATATTTTCTGTAATATTACTAGTTATTAAAAGTTGCTTATCATGCAAGCAAGGACAAATACTCTGTAGATATAGCAGATTATGTTGAGTCAGGAGCCCTAATGTGTCAGTGAGTAAAAATGGAAACTGAAAATTTTCACGAGTAAAAGATTAAGAGAACTAAAATCCAATCTCCTCATGCATCAAGTAATTGTATTGATAAATTGAAGGTCAAAACATATTTATGGGTGAGTTTGCTGCAACAAATAATGTGTGCCGTTACTCAAAAAATTGTTGCAAAGAATTTTGACACCTGAATTGGAAATAGATGAGATAATATCCATCCCAAAAATGTATGTGCTTGCAGATGGCTACAAAATCTTGCTGTAGCAGCACATATCCAAAACCTAGAGAACATAATTTGGAACATTTTCTCCACAGGCTAAACATGAGAGAGCCTTTCCCCGAAGAGCTTAACATTAACCTTCAAAACTTCTGATGAAAAGGACAAATCATTCTTTGACTTCATGGAAGAATCCTAGCAAGTCTATGACAGTTTACACCCCAAGTTTCTAAATGATCATGCCAAGGTGCAAGGGAAGAGCTGATGTTACAATTGATGCCCCATCATAATGTGATGTTTCCTAATCATGTAAGAGTACTTCCCTACATCTACCCAGTTTTGTCTGTCATTTTCAGCTCGGCAACCTATGAAAGCGATAAATTGGTAATCTAATCATCACTCTCTTAGTGAATATATTTTATAACACAGTTCAACTATTGCCATCATGATCATGGCACTCCGAGAATTACTGCCATCATGATCATGGAACTCATAGACGTGGGTAAAAGGGAGAGAGGAAAAAAGGAATGAATGGTTAGAAATTTCAAATTTAATCGAAATAGGTTGTCCCTGCTGGCAGGATGTGAAAACCCAGAAACTAATAACTCCAGAAAACCCGTTGGTAATTATGAAGAAAAATAATATGCTTCAATTCATACCTCACGAAGAGTCCTCCTTCTATTCATTGCATACATGTTGTCTTCCTCATTGAACCCATTTTCTGGAACCAACGAAATTGGAGAAGCGGTACTTTTACTAGCCATATCAAAAAATTCAAGTGTTCCTTCATACCCATAGTGCTGTAAATAGGAACGAACTAATCTGGGAAGAGAAAAAACCAATGGAGATTATCAAAGAAAACATCAGTTGTAGTTCTATATTTCGGCAGTCAAATAAATGTCCAATTACTCCAGTTATAATCTGAAATTCTCATTATAAGATGTTTGAGCACATTTTTAAAAAAGAACACAACGATGATCATCAGAACTGAAGTGCATGTATGATGAAAGACTCATAAATTTAGAAACTCAATTCTTCAATGTGAATTATCTATTCTGCATCATCCAAGAAAGGCTGTTATCTGCATGTTTCCAAAGAGAGAAAAATTCAGTGGATTATTTTTTACAAAAATCAACTCAGCCACAATTTTCCTTGAAGATCAGAAAAAAAATAAAACCTTAAACAAATATTATGGACTAGCTTATTAATTGTGGGTTTTGAACGTTTCTCTCAATGACACAATTTGTGCAAAATGCATCAATGTTCATTTCTAATTAATAACAAATCATGGATTCACATTATGATTAGATCCACCAAAGATGTCATATAATATTTTTAAGAAGCAATTACTTTTTTTTATATAAAGCCCATTTATTTTATTGTTCTGAAGTCCAAGGAAAGGATAGTTCAAAATGATGAATCCCTTTCTTACAATCAAAAACATGATAGCATTTGAATCAGGTATTCACGAATTATTGAGATACTGGAAACAATCGAGAATTGCAAAGAAGAATTAAATACGAGAGAATAAAGGAAGTACTAAACAATTTTATTGTGATGTTCAGAAATACATTATCTACAGCAATAAAAAATCAGTATCATCTAAACTATTTTTCCAGTTGCCTCATTGCCAAAGAAACAATAGGAAGATATGAAAATAAGCAAATTTTATCAACGAAATTAGAATGGCGAATGCCATTAGCACGTAGGCTGCTATTTTGACAAGTGAAGAATTTTACTAATAAAAGGAATCACAGTGGTGGACATTAAAAACGGCTCCAATATAAAGTCAAGTACTTGTACATAAAATGGAATCCTCGACTTATAGTATTTCAGGCACCTTAAACCCCCCAAATATCAGAATATTCTTGTTGTGGAGCTTGAAAATAGCAACATGAACTTACCCATGACTGGCATCCAGTGGTATTGAAATACAGTCAATTTTCTCTTGTTGAATTGCTCTTTGTTCTGCCTCATATGCCTGATTGATAGATATGATATTGAATGAGATATAATAGTTTGAGCATCGTAATTTTATCAGTTTGTTCTCAAGCTCATTAACATTCCAATTTTGTTTAACGGAAAATACTGTAAAGCAAGTTGAAGCATGCAAAAGAGCAACAAAATTAGATTTACAAACCAAAATTCCTAAAACAGAAATAATGAATATGTTGTTGTAAGTTATTTTGGTGTATTCAGTTCATATGATAAAATATTCAAATCAAATCTAAGTATGCACTCTGGTTGGTATCTACCAGTCATACTAAGTAAAAGGAAGTGAAAAATATGAAGGTGCATTTTAAACAACATACAGCCCACATTTACAATCCAAATTAAGAAAAGAATTAGCCCCTATTTGATCCACATTATTTTTCTCATTCTCATTCTTCTACTCATTTTCAACCACACATTTTTCAATAAAATAATATTTTTCATCACATCAATAACTTTTCCTTCTTTTTCAACCACATATTACCTATCACATCAACAGTAAACATGCATTCTTACTCCCAAAATGTGCACCAAACAGGGGCTTCAAAAAATGGACCCAATGCCACATTAAGTGAAGATCTTAAACCTTATTATCATTATTTTAATTATGCTAGTCTTCACTAATTATTTGCTCAATATTCCCAATTCCAAGGAACTGGTTGTTCAAAGTAAGCACGTCTAGCATATGAACATAATTAAGGCAGGAATTAACGAAAAAGTAGCAACAAACTTGTTGTTCAATGGAGAAAGGAATTGGAGAAGGAGAAGGCAAATCTTACTTTAATATCAAAAACAAATGGATCCTTTCCAAAATTGACAGTCACCCTGCCACACACATCAAAGCACAATCTCAAGAAGTTAGATACATCTAAATATTTTAAATTTTGAGAAAGCACAATCTCAAGAAGTTAGATACATCTAAATATTTTAAATTTTGAGAAAGTATTCGCACAGCAAAGGGAATGGAGAAGTAGCATGTTCATGCAGTATGTACTTGTTAGTGCATTAACCGTAGCATATGGAAACCACAAAGAAGAGACTCAAAGTCGTTAGTAAAAAAATAGCCCAGAGCTATTTTCTCTGTTTGTTGCGGATTAAGGAAAAAAATCACAATGTTTACAGAAAGATCTCACAAACTGGGATGCAGGAAGGCATCGACAATACATTTTTCAGCTTTATGCTATGGACATCTGCTATTGAAGTCATTTACGTGATTAGGAGAATGATAGACAAGTTAGAAAAAAAAAAAAAAAACTAGATTTGCATGAGATTTACAATTATTTAGAAAAGGCCTAGAGGGTGCCCATATAAGTGCTATGCTGGGTGCTAGCCTGTTAGGCATGAAAGGAATTTTTATTAGATATATGAATATTATTAAGAAGAAATTGTAGGAACCATCCAAATTTGACACCCCATTTTGAACAATGGCCAAAAATTGAAAGGTTTGCATCCATGGCCATTTTTTACAAAAGGATGAAAATACCCTCTGTTGCATGAACACTACAACTAGAGTGGCCTATCCATATCCGCCACGTGACGAATACTGACACTCCTCGAATACTCTAGAGGCCTTTCTTTATAAGAAATATTATATATTTATAACTTAAAGTTATTATTGAATAACAATAGATACTCGTATTTAAAAAATTTTAACAAGAAATTAATAACAAGTATAAAATTTAATTTAAACTATATAAATGAAGAATTTTAAAGAATTTAATCGTGTCGATGACGTGTCGAGTCAGTACTTTTTTTAAAATCGCGTGTCAACATATCTGACGTATTGTGTCGAAAACACATGCGTGTCGGTTCATCATAGAAAATACCCTTAGCCCCTGTTTGAGCTACATTAAAATTTTCATTCTTATTCTTCTACTCATTTTCAACCACACATTTTTCAATAAAATAATATTTTCCATCACATCAATATCTTTTCCTTCTTTTTTACTCACACACTCCATTAATCTACTATTCCAAAATACATTCTTCCAAAATAATGTGGCTCGAACACACTTAAAAATTTCCTAATTTCTAGCTGGAGCCCAAAATCATTTCTCCTATCCCACAATTCAAAAATCCATTTGTTTTACTCACTCAACTAAACCCCAAACTGACTATTCATTCGGCGACATCTCACCTTAGAAGATTATAACTATGCCACCTTGTTTTCCATGAGAAAAGATCTAAATCGACCTCAAACCGATGGCGATTTTCATTTTCTTCCGAATTATCAATTCAACCATCAAAATGGGTCTCTAGTTTTAGAGGCAACAAAGGGGTGTCTTCTTGTAGGTGAAGAAGTTCTTACGAGAATGAAAATTTGGGAAGTTTTCTCGAAATTACATTAGATTAAGAAATTTACAAAAAAGAATGGGAGGAACATAACAAATATTGTTTGTTGAATGACATGAAAAAATGTAGAAAACTTGTTCTAGATTTCTTTTTATTTTTTCATTTATTACATGGATTTCTTTTGATTTTTGTTCACATCCATGCAATATTTTTGCATGTTATAATCTTGAGGGGTTACTCAATTGGTCAGGCCTTGGATTTACTCCCCAATGGTCACCCGTTCGAGTCCCCCTCAGAGCCACTGTGGTGAGTATCCGGTTGTAAATTTCAGGGTTTTGTGGGATTAGTCGAGGTGCGCGCAAGCTGGCTCGGACGATATATTTTTGCATGTAATAAATATTTAAAAAAATGTAAAATTTTTGTAAACAATTTTTAATCAATAGTTGGACAAATGTTGGATACTATTTAATACGTAAACATGGAGGAGTAGATGTTGATTTTTCATTATGTTATTTCGTTGTCTGACTTTTTTTAGTGATTTTGAATGTCTATGATTTCATGCATTTTCGAATTTTTAGGATAGCAAATGTAAAAAAAAAAGTACATGACGTTAACATGACTAGATTAAAATTGGTCGCTCGATATTGTCCAAAACATAGAATTTTTGTAGGGGCTTAAGGGAATTTCAAACGACGTGTAGTGCAAATTCTCTACCTATGATTGAAATGGAGAATTTTCGCTGATCAAATATCGAGTTATGGAGATATTCTCGATATTTTCTGATGAAAATCTCGATTATGCTCGGATATTGAGTTTGGTGTGCAAATCTCAAGTATTTTGGAAAATATAGAGTTGGCTGTGCAAATCTCGAATTTGCTTGACAGGTTAACTTCAAATGCGCATAGCTTTTGAACCACAACTGTGAATTGCACTTAATTTTGCGCTGAACTCTAAATTCAATTATTCCAATGGTATATTAATTACTCGATGAAGATGTGTAACAAAAGTTGTACACTAATTTTCTCACATTCCCAGTACGTAGATTCTTAATTTTTTTCTTTTTATGCCCAAAATTCCTTCTTTTTGCTTCAATCATTTTCAAATTCAGGATATCAAGTAGAAATTGCTCAATCAATTACAAATTTTGAAATTTTACAATTTAAAGTTGGAAATTCGAGATTTCAAAAAAAAAAAATTGAGATTCTCCAAATTTCGAATTTTATATGTTTACCAAAATACATGGTTCCTAGTTCAAATATCCCTACAGCTTGAGGTTTCTGAAATATTTGAAATTTTGTCACCAATTCAAAATTTTCAACTAAATTCGACATTTAGACGACAATTCTACATTTACACTAAATTATTTGTTCGAGTTCCCTTGAGAATAATCCGATGTTTGATTTTCTACAATACAATTTCGAGATATCAATTTCATTAATTAAAGTTAACAGATTAGATCTTGTTTTTTTGCCTATTAGTATTATCCATTGGTTATTAGGATGTATCACTTGCAAAGCTTCTCTTGGAAGCTAGTAGTTTGGCCTCGAGATTTGTGCACCTACAATTGTACTATATAATCTTTGCCATACAAAGAATTTGACAATTTTTACATAAAAAGTTTCACATTTTAACACAAAAATAGCTACTTTTGCCAAAGTCTCCCAAATTCGGCTGTATGCCAAGTCCACCACCCAATTTTTGCTAGAAACCAAGATTGCCCAATTTTAAAAGATATGTATGATGGAATAATTACAACTGTGAGATGTGGCGATAATAGTAGAGAAACGTTGTCTTAAGTCATAATCTTTTCATTCTAGTCCTTATGGACTGAGAAGACATATCCAAGATGAGATTCTTTTTAGTAGATGGACTAGGGTTGTTAAAACATAAGTTAACTTCGGAAGAGTATTTTTGAAATCTAAAGGTTTTAGATTAAATAGAACTGAATTGGAGTGCTAGAATACAAAAGATAAAAAATGAGATACACCGATAACTAGAGGTTGCACCAATGAGGATAAATTAGCAGAGGGCGACTTAGGAGTTGGCGGTGTACTTAAACAAGCTCTCGTTCACAAGAGTGATGGGATCCTAATAGAATATGTCACAAGGAGAAGTAAACAAAAATTAACTTGACAAGTGGTTGAGATGGATCGGATCGCATTAGATATTCCATTGCATGTTGTGACATACCCAAGCAGAGATGCAACCCCAAATTTATCTGGAGTAATGCTTAGTTGTTACTTGTTTATCATATCAGTACAAAAATTGTAACTTATTATAATCTGTTTCAGAATATTATGCGGTGTAATGATGATTGCTTTAGTAGCTATAGCTGTTTGCTCTCCAGTATACAATAGGTTCATGGGGAAATCCTCTTCACAAATTTGTAAATGAGGGTAAATCTTCTATTCAACTTTCAATCTTCAAAGCTCATTTCTGGTGCAGATGATGATTCTAATAGTAGATCCTGATGCTTGCTTTCAAGTACAGTGAGATGCTGAGTAAATGCTCTCATGGCTTATTTTAAGTGAAGGCAATACCCTAAATTTTTATGTATTACACGATTCTTTGAATTCACGTGGCTAATTATCCAGAATATAGATAGCCCATGTTTGGTTTAGATAATAATTAGTTTTTTAGTAGATTTTGATAAAAGTTAGATGAAATGTGTAGTTAAAAATTTAATAAAAGTTGTGGGTTCATAAAATGTGTGGCTAAAAATGAGTTTTATAAAATGGAGGCCAAATAGGGGCATAATAAATATGAAACAACAATACCACAATATCGTCAACATTTAAGGAAAACACAGAATTAACTGTCCAACCATTGCTTTAAGGAGAAGGTAGAGGTAGAAGAAAAAATTATCACAAAGAGGTGCAAAACAGAAAATTTGAAATGATACATACTCCTCGCCTTGGCTATGAACAGCGACGGTAGGAAATACAGGACTTTTGACATCCTTGAAAACTGTTCCCACTACAACCCCATTTTTCCTGGTATTAACAAGGGGGAAATCATGAGAATTTACAGAAGTAAAATAACTGGATTAAACAGATATGCAGAAATCAACCTTTATCTGAATCCTCAAGGCCACAGTCAAAAATATATATAACAAAATTTCCACTCTAAAGGTGACCCTAAAGAGAATGCCTATCTTACGTGAAAAAGAATTCTTGTGTAGCGTAGTTGATCCCACCGCCAACTGTGTCACCAGTTGTATACTTTGTATCACCAGTTGTGTACATTGGACCAAACGACTCTCCCTTTCCACGCCCACGATAAAGCAGCCCATCATCACCATGATATCCGTAAGTGTTTGCTTCCCAACTGTTGGACAGGGAAGGATCAACAAGGACTTCAAAATACAATAACAACTACCAAAGAATGTAGGCTGCTGACTGTTGAGCCACTCTTTGATATTGAATCCTCAATTTTTAAGTGGGATCCATTTTTGTGAGATAATTCATCTATTTCATTCTTACTTGTATAGGAATCTCCCAGCTCAACACTTATATTATTTACATTTCATCAATTTTCTAGAAGAACATACAAGTTTGAAAGAATTTATATCTAGTGCTCAACGCACTGCAGGCAAGAAAAGTTGCTTATTAGGATTACCTGCAGTAACAAAAATTAATACTAAGCCACACAGCACATTCTAGGTTTTGAACACAACATCAATCACTATTCCCACAGGCCACAAGATACATATTTTGCTTCCCATCTTCAACGCGCTTTTTAGCTCTGTAGCATGGACATTTCAACTAGGGTGGTGTGTCCATGTCCGACACTTGCATCGGATATTGACACTCACTCTATCATGGTTATTTTTCTTTCTTTATTAGAAATATTATATATTTTTTACTTAAAATTATATTAAATAATAAATAGGTACTCATATTTAAAAGATTTCAATAAGTAAAATTAACAATTAGTATAAAATTAAATTTATACAATATAAATGAAGAATTTAAAAAATTTAATCAACGTGTCGACTGTGTGTCCAGTCAATTTTTTTTATTTTAAAAATCTAGTATCAGCGTGTCCGACAAGTGCCGTGTTGTGTAGGACACACATTTATGCGTTGATACATCGTAGCTTTTTATTAAAGAGGTCACTTAAGGCGAGGCTAGACAAGACTTGACAATCCTTGTATTAATTCTCTTTAGCCTCCAAAAAGGCCAAAGATCTTCTTAAAAATGGAAGTAAAAAAAAATAATTATAATGCATAACCAAATTGCTGCATCTTATTTTTGCAGATCAACGAGCCATTAAAGTCTTAACTTTTCACTTAAAAGTGAAATATTTACTTATAATTAAATTTATAAGTAGTTTTTACTTATAAGTAAATTATAAATAATGTTTTAAGCATAAGTGAATTTTTTACTTATAGTAACTTTTTTTAAGTGAGTTTTAGTCTTGTTAGTAGTATTTTTACTTTATAATCAACTTTTTACACAAATATGAATTTTTATCTTATAAATAATCATATAAGTAATTTTCTACTTATAAGTAAATTTTCTAGTTATAACGTATTTTTTTGCTCATAAATTTTTTTAGGTTTGAACAAAATATGTTGGTTGAAAAATAATTATTTTATGTAGGATAAAATTGCAAGAGAATTAGAGAAACGACCAAAATTCACCTATTTGGGTATTGAGATTTGTGGCTAAAAGTACATTTCACCAATTTTGGGTAGTTTTTAAACCACCTAAAACAAGTTTCCAGAAAAACTAACAAGTATTGATTTTCGTAACTTCTCATAAATGTGCCACCTAAAAGGTAAAACCAGTGCCAATCACGCCCTAAAGAATGCTACATATCCAAAAAGGCTATCTTTCTTAATTTCATGTTCCAATTTTAACTTGCACCAAGTAACCCTACAAACAAAAGAGCGAAGCACACCCATAGAATGCCCAAAAAATTCCCTCAACAGTTCAAAATGACAACTTTGCCATCCCTAAAGAGCAATTCGCAGTGTAGAATATGAATTAACAAGCAAGATTAAATACAAAAGTAATACTGAGATTGGATGACAAAAATGAGGCTCATCATGTATGTAATGTATTTATCAAAATCACCACGTAGGTTTTAATTTGTAAGAGCAGTGAACATATCTTAGTGCCTGATTTCTTTGATGGTGAAGTTAAAAAATGACGCGACATTCTTCTTCAAATTCCTCGAAACCAGAAAAATGGAAATATATATCCAAATTTCAAGGCTCTTCAAATTTCTGTTTGCTAAGCATAATCAAACAAAACACGAAGAAAAAGAGTCACAAAAATTTTAATGGATGAGCAATAGAAAGTGGAAACTATTGGATACTTCAAATAAAGAAAATAGAAAAAGGAATTGGTTCCTACAAGATGTCAGAGAAGATGGCTCAAAGGCAGGCTAGGTATTTTTGTGGGCAATGGCTATCATACTGCAAAGAAGTCTGGGAAGAGGAAGAGTCAGGTGTGATGGGTGCCATTTGCAGAAGGAAGATATTTCATTTCTCTCTATCTCCACCTCTCTCCACGTGCTCGTGTGCGCGCGTTTCAAATAGTATTATTTCTGAATAATGTTCAAGGCAGGGAGCACAAGCATTTGGTTACAGATCATGACCTCAATGAGTACAAACCATCAACTTAAAAGAATTGCAAGGCATAGAAAACAACACAAAAAAAACCTCACACACGCAATATACTTGGCTGCTAATATTGGAATTAGAAACACTAAGATAATAGGAACCCTTCCAAAGCAATGTATAACTGTAGAAGCCGGAAGACAAAACCGAAAAAATTCAACACTTATAGCTATACACTTAAAAAAATATATATGCTAACACATGCAAAATACAATGTAATGATAGGAAAACCTAAACAATAATCATAAATGATTCCTCTACATAGCAAGGTACACTCTTTTCAAGTACAGAAAAGTAACATTTTTTTTTTTTTTCTTGGCCCCTTATATACCATTCTCAAACCAAATTCTTCAAAACCAAGTACATTAATCTAATTAATGCATTTACCTATATACGTAAAATGCCAAAAAAAAAATAAATAAATAAAAAAATAAAACACTACTAATTAAATTCAATGCGAGGTAGATACATACCCAGGATGGCGTCGAACTTTGAAGGCAGAGGTGATGAATCCAATGGCAATTTGGCCCTTAGCACCAGCGTTCTTCACGTACATTTCGAAGTAGTAAAGCAGCCGCTTTGACGGGGCGGCACAGTTAGCATGAACCACTCCAACATCATGACCGTGCAAATTCACATTCGGGTACAACACAGACAATTTATCAGTGCCCACCACCGCAAACCCGCCCGAACTGTTCACCGTGTCGAGCTCCGTCGGAAACTCTTCTTCCTCATCTTCATATTCCAAATCGGGTCGCGCGGAATCCGATTCAGTTCCGGAATTGGAGGGAGTTGGGTTTAAGGTTAGGGTTTGGGAATTATGGCGCCATTGCTGAAGGAAGTAAGAACTTATGAGCTCGTTCGCGAATTGATTTTGATCCATTATTCTAAAATTCTTCAGAAATTTCAAAAGGAAAATCTCAGAATTGGAGATTGAAAAAAGATGAAACTTCTCTGACAGAGATTTCCGGAAAAGAAAGGGCTTTACTCCAATCTTTCTTCTACAGTGTTATCTGGCAAAATCGCACTAGCGAATTTAGTTGAAATCATTTCTGGAGAAGCAAAATCAGTACTGCTACGTGTACACAGCTGTTAACCGCATGACGTGGCAGCTACTTTTTTTTTTTTAAAGGATAATAAGGTTTTCAATTTACCGGGTTGCCCCACCCACAATATTCAGCTTCGGTTTTGGAAAAACCCTTCCCCCACAGCGCCCTACTCAGAATACACCGCTGGGGCCACTACTGAACCATCCTCCGCCGATTAAATATTCCCAAACCCGAAATTGCAGAAGAATAGATATGAAATTTGAACCTGCGCAATTTTTGTAAGCAATACGTAAAATTTTTCAAGCCGCTGGGAAGACATATTCGAGGTTCATTGACGGCGATTTGCATCCTCTAACAGCAAAATCTGCACCCATGTGATTTCCCAGAAGCTACACTATAACTGAATCCACCTTGAAGTTTCTGTTCGACTTCACACTGCCACCGGACAGATGGATGATTCAGTGGAAGAGAACACATATACCCATCTTCATTCGGCTGAAAGCACGACAGAGAAAGGTATTTTCTTTCCTATTTGTACCCTAAAATCCATGATAATGTAACAATTGTAATGTGTTGATGTATATGTGACTGACGATGGCATAAGTTGGCTCCTTGCGGACTTATTTTTGTATTGTGATGTGGCACTACTGATTTTGAAATGGTTGGAATAAAGGTGCATGATTACCTTGTATGAACTGGAACAATGTTTTGTGCATTGGCTTGTGAAATTGCTATGAGATGAAGCTCCGTGAACTCCTTGACGAGTAGGGTGTTTCGGCTCCTCCGTTTTGTGAATGGTACCTGCAAAATGAGGTCGGGCTTTCTTTCCCGTTGTACCTCCGGTGTAAGAATTAGTAGTCGATTTGAGAGTAGGAGGACTTTATATTTCAAATTCAAACAGTAGGGTTTCAATAGCATCATACCGTTCTCACTTTAGGGGTTTTTATAGGCACCTAATGCAACGCACTCTTCACTCGTCAATGATGCCACGTGTCTCACGTATATCTTCTGACTTCACCCACATTCTAATGTGATGACTCCCATTTCTCAAGCGTTTGGTCACGTTTATCGTTGAGCGGTTCCCGTCCAGCTCATTGCCATTTGTAAGTGTAGCGTTGGCCTCATAGATGGCCTCACGGGGGTCGACGGCCTCACAGTGGTAGGCGGCCTCATGTGAACGTAGAGCGCCCATGTATTGGGTTAGACAGCCTCATTATGGTAAGCGATCTAATGTAAATGTAGAGCGCCCAGGTGCTGGGGTAGACATACTCATAGTGGTAGGCAGCCTCATGTAAACGTAGAGCACCCAAATGTTGGGGTAGATGGCCTCATAGTGGTAGGCGGCCTCATGCAAACGTAGAGCACCCAAATGTTGTGGTAGACAGCCTATCACGTGGTGCTCTACAT
>CAIGRP010128163.1:3852-25461 GCA_903798385.1 Fraxinus cuspidata | reverse complement strand
ATTACGGCGTGATTTGAATTTTGATACTTTTGTAAGTTGGTTTTATGATCTAGCATTTATTCTTTTTTATCAATATCTTTTATACTTTAATCAACATTGTTCAGAGTAGTGCTCCTAGCCATATCAATGTTTTTTCGGAAACCATTTTCATTCTGCCTGAGTTGAGATACTTGTATACTCGTATCAGAATGCAAAATAATTAAAGGATATATTTGCACTGTCTCGTCCAGAATGATGTGGAGATTCTCCAATTAGTTGAGGAATCAGGATAGGGGAGGAGATACAATCTCCACGACGACTTTTTCTAAAATTTAAAATCTAAAATGTAAATACAAATAAACAAATTCAAAGGCCCCTCCTCCATTACAGTTCCTAGATGGTGTTTGGTGTGGATTAAAATTAGATTTTTAGTGAATTGTGATAGAAGTTTTTGAAATGTGTGGTTGAAAATATGTGATATCCATGAAAGATGTAGTTAATATTGATTATTTGACTTTGACTTAAATTAAAATCAGATTTTGATCAGGACCAAACAATATGAAAAATGAAAATCATAAGGAACGAGAAAGAGGAAAGGAAAATCATAATAGCCTCATTCAATAACAAGCTCAAATATAGTTGGGATGAAAAAGGTACATGTTCTAATTTCTGTTCTAGCTTTTCCCGCTTTGGAGGATTTAATATATAAAATCCCATGTTGAAGATCTGGTTATATTTTTCAAGAAAATCTTAAGAAACGTGATAGAGGAAAAGAAAAACATAATAACATATTCAAATATAGTTCGAATAAGGTATATGTTCTATTATGGTGTTTCTTGATTTGGAGGATTTAATTTTTAAAATCTCATATTAAAGGTTTAGTTGTATTTTTCAAGATAGTCTCTTATGAACTATAACATTTGAATGCATTGGGTCGACTTCCATCAATAGAGTTTCGTCTCTTGGAGAAGATCGCAATCCCTTAGAATTGAGTACAGTTTTCATTACTTTATAATATATTCATTATATTACAACAATAAATTTAAACGATAATTGAATACTAAAATTTTACCCAGTAAATGTAAAATAAGAGATTTTATGAATGCCCCCACAAATAAAGCAATTGAAAAATAGAGGGCCACTTTCTAAATTATAATCTAATACATATAATAATGAATTCAAAAAATTAAAATGTTTCTTATCTCTTAAGAGTAAGAGAACACGAGTATCTAACCCTAACCTAAATAAGGGTTTTGTTATCACTTGGACTAAGCTCGTGTGAAAGGAATTTATATTTCTTTATACGCTTCATTATTGATTATTCTGAAACTAGTCTTATTTGAGTAAGATCTTGTTTTGTACATAGAGTTTGTTCACGTATCTTAATTGAATAATTTGATGAAATCAAATATTCCTATTTCATAATTTTTTTTTATTTTTATTTTTATTTTTATCTATTTGAAGTATAGACCAAATTTGTAACATTTGTTCTATTTGAGCCCTTTGAAGTTTCTAACCCATTTTGATTTTGATTATATAATTCACTATCGCTATTTTTCAAGCACGCTATTATTACTTGATCTTACATTACTAGACTTGTTGAACCAACACCCAGACCAAGACATGGTTGCAATTAAAAATATTGATGCTTGGTTACCTGATTGAAGTTTGTGAATGAAATTTGTGTCCTCCTCATTGACCTTTTGTTCTCTCTTCAAGGTTTTCAAAAAATCATCATTTCCATAATCTTGTTGTCCTTATATTTTGAACAACCTTATTAATCTACAATGGCGATGAAAACCCATCTATGTGACAATTGTTCAACTTCCACAGATTGATACAATCACAACTCTACAGAAATAGCATTATTCTATCTTTTCAAATAAATTACATTCTTTCTCGAAGTTCTCTTTCTAGCTCAGTTTCACTCTAACGCATGCTATCCTGATTTTCAACGTGAAAATCATAGTATTTTAAATGAGCAATGATATTTATTGCTAGTACGATCGTTAACTGTTTTAGATAAATTACATTCTTTCTCAAAGTGCCATCCCTCGCTCACTTTCGCTCTAACATTTGATATCCTGACATATTTTTTCACCGCAAACATGTATTACATTATTGTATTTAAAAAAAAGAGTAATGATATCTATCATTAGTACAATCATCAACTGTCATTTGATTCATTGTGCAATAAAGTTGTGAGACATTTTATAGTTAGACAATAAATCAGGGTGTCACTACAACCTAAACTTATAGTAGATTGCACTATTCCTTTAAAAATCTTTTATTTTTCCTCCAATTTTTCCCGGGTCTCCAACATCTTGAGTACATTGCATTTCAATCCCCAATCCTCAAACGGAGCAAAATTCAAACTTTGATGGTAAGACAAGTATGTTAATAATAATGAATAGTAATGGATTGAAATTAATGATTGCTTGTGACTGACTTTATAAATTTGTATGACAGACAAAACTCATCAAAAAACTCTTCCAAACACGGTGTTAAACCTTATTTGGTGGGAATTAAAATCAAAATTTTAGTAAATTTCCATAAAAGTAAATGAAATGTATAATTGAAAAACTGTAGATCTCATAAAATGTGCGATTAGCATTAATTATTGACTTTAACTTAATGGCGTATTTGATTGCGAGCAAGAAATTTGCATGGAAAGAACATAAATTATAAACATTTGAATTGCCTATTTGTATGTAAATTATTATTTAAATGTGTTTAATTGATTAAGTTCTCAACTTGAAAATATTATATTTGTCTATATTTTATTGATTTGTAAATAAGAAAAAAGTGGATGGATAAGTGAGAGAAAGAGAGAGTGAATTAAAAAAAAAAAAAAATAAATCAAATAATACAGAAGTAAAAATTTAAATAAAAAACACATTTTTCAGACGTACATAGCACATTCGCTAGAGAGAAGCAAAATCTTCTCAGGCTCTGGAGCCATTCTATCTTCAACCCTTCAGTTTTCATACACACGAATCTGACACGAACCCTTCATCCTACTCTTCTAGGGTTTTTTTCTTCTTCTTAGTCTATCTGTTAGGGTTTTGTTCATAGCCTTCGCGAAATGAGCAACAAGGATAGTTTCAATATGGCCGATCTTGGCTCTGGTAAAGCCTTATCCCCAATATATATCAATGTTAATTTTTACTTTAACTTGATTAAGTATTGGTTTGATTTTTATTTTTTTTGGTATAGTTTTGAATGTTGAGGATAGAGCAGACCTTGTTAATGCTCTCAAAGTGAGCTCTCTCTCTCTCTCTCTCTATCTCTCTCTCTCTCTTTAATATAATTAAAAGTCAATGTGTACGGGTTCTTGTGGTTGGGTTGACTGAGTCTTTTATAATATCTGTGCAGAATAAGCTTCAGGATCTTACTGGGAAACACTCAGCTGTGCTCGAGAATTTGCCACCTAATGTCAGGAAGCGTGTAGATGTTCTGAGGGAGATTCAGGCATGCCGTGTGTTTCAGATGTTTATGTTTCTCTGTGGTCCAATGAATTGGGTTTTCGTTGGGGAAAGTTTTGTTTGGTTAAGAAATGAGCTATGTACCAATGGGTGGATGAGAGTTTATTCATTTGCTACTATCAATTGTTTGGCTCACTGGTTTTGAGTCAAGGTGTAAAATGTTTTAGTATCTTATATATGCCTGTCCACAGCTATCTGTAGTGAATAAGTGTCTCATTGGTTTGCCATTTACGTGTTACATGCTCTGATCTTACATGCGCTGTTTTCACTAGCGTTAAGAGTTTTAGTTTTAGTGCATAGACATTAATTTGCTGCCAATAATTGGCTTTTTTTTCCCCTCTTCGAGTTAAAGAAGGATTAGTGAGTGCAATGTATTAATGTGTCACATTGCAACTATTCACTGTGCGATAAGGTGATTTATCTGTTCAATTGTTGATTCACATTTCTTAATGTCATATCTATGCTCGTGGATATGGTTGTTGAAAGGAAACATAGGCTTAGTGGTTTTAGAGCCATCAATGATTAATGTACTGGCATTGGATCTATTATAGTTATTTCATATCCTCCTTTGTAACTTTTCTCATTGTTACAGAGTGAACACGATGAATTGGAGGCAAAATTTTTCGAGGAGAGAGCAACACTTGAAGCCAAATATCAAAAGCTATATAGTCCACTTTACGCCAAAGTATGTTATGCTTGTGCTTCTGGCGTTATACTGTTGAATGTTTTTTAACTTTTTTGTTTGCCACAAAGTAACTTGTTCTTTTGCTCTAGTTTTTAATTATGGCAAACATGCGCAGAGATGCAAAATTGTAAATGGAATTGTCGAAGTTGAAGGAGCTACAACTAATGGAGAGCCAACAAACCAAGAAGAGGGGAAAGATGCGGGGGGTATGCTTCGATATCTTTCTAGGGCTTTGTTTTTAAGGTGGTAAGGTATATGTTTACATCATCAATATTATACAGAAAAAGGAGTTCCTGATTTCTGGCTCACTTCAATGAAGAACAACGAAGTGCTTTCCGAAGAGGTTAATCATTTCCAAAAGCTACTCATTTACTCTGTGAATCTATAATGCTGGTTCTCTAGTTATCTTAACGTAGTTATATATGTTTGTGATGTGCTAGATTTCAGAGCACGATGAAGCAGCTCTTAAATTTCTCAAAGATATAAAGTGGTCCAGAGTTGATAATCCTAAGGGCTTCCAGCTTACATTTCATTTTGACACTAATCCATACTCAAGAACTCCATTCTGATTAAAACGTATCACATGATTGATGAAGATGAACCTATCCTAGAGAAAGCGATCGGGTAATTTTATTTCCTGGTCTGTTAAAATTGGCTGACATGTTGTCTCTCACTTTTAGATCTTGAAAATTCTTTCCGCACGCTTCTCTTCCATTTTTCATTTGAACTCGATGCTTTTTTTGTAGGACTGAGATAGAGTGGTATCCAGGAAAATGCTTGACACAGAAGTCTCTTAAAAAGAAACCTAAAAAAGGGTCTAAAAATGCCAAGCCAATTACTAAAACAGAACAATGTGAAAGCTTTTTTAACTTCTTTAGTCCACCAGAAGTCCCTGAGGATGAAGATATTGACGAAGATGCTGTAAGCACGTTCTTTTGTTTAGCAAATGGTCGACTTCTTTTTCCCTTGTTTTGAGATATTTTTTTTTTCATGTAATCTTTCTGGACAGGCTGAAGAACTTCAAAACTTGATGGAACAAGATTATGATGTTGGGTAAACTATGTTCTTAACTGCATTTTTTATTGCAACCGTGATATGAGCTCTTTGATGCATTGATGGAAACTAGAAGCATGGGAGATGAGCAAAAGAGGAATCAATGAATAAATCATATTAATATCTTAAGTTTTTAAGTAATTAGATACAACTTTGTACGATGGTACTTCTATTGCACTGCTGAGAGCTTACAGATGAGGTTGATTTTGGAACTTCAACTTTTTGTTGGATGCATTTATTTCAAGTATCCCGTGGCGCTTATCATACATCTACTTCAGTGAAAAGGCATATAACATTTAGTAATTCTACAGACTCTTAACTGAACAGATTTATTAGAGATAATCAACTCTTTTTGGGGACGAAGTGGAAATTGTTTCAATCACTAGGAGGAGGGAGTACTCTAAGCCCTAAACTGGTGATTTTTAACTCAAAAATTGCTTTAATTAAGCCTCATTTAGGGAAGAATTTGTAAATGGTTTAATTTACTAATATATAGAAATTAGAGGTACAAAATGGATAGTACTTGTGGGTCCATTAGAACGTGTGTTTGAAAATGAAGTTTGACCATTTATAAATGATCTAAAAATTTTGCCAAACTAAGGCTAAACTTTTCAGATAACCATTTATTAGTAATACTGGGGTAAAATTAAAAACAATTTAGTTCCAAAGATATTTAGGAATTAAGAAACAACGAGTGAATATTAAGGGAGGAAGAACTAAAAATGAGGAATGAATATGTAGAGCGACTTAGTCATTTTCTATTATTTTTTCCATTGTGGATTGGGGGTTGGGCAAGATGGAATATGGTATATAGGCATCCAGAAACTTCACACTGATTTGGTTGAATGTTTAACTGACAAGTTTGTGGGCTGTAATTTCTTAAATTGTGTGGTGGAGGTGAATCTCTAAGAAGTTACTGTAGACTTCGCAGCATACCCCATTATCTTGTATGAATTGTGCTTCCCGAAACTCTAGGATTTTCTTTTTGCCCTACTTGGTTTCAAGAGTTTTCTTACACATGCACCATTGTTTTCCTGCAGGTCAACCATTCGAGATAAAGTTGTCCCCCATGCAGTATCATGGTTCACTGGGGAAGCTGCTCTGGATGAGTATGGCAACATTGAAGATGATGACAAGGATGAAGATATTGATGAAGATGATACTGAAGAAGATGAAGACGATGAGGAAGAAGATGAGGATGACGATGACGATGAGGATGAAGAGGAAACCAAGACTAGGAAGAAGGTAATGTGAACCGTGTATTTTTCAATTTCCCAATTATTTGATGTCCTTTTCTATTGAACTCACACATCTACTTTCGCATCATATAATTCTTGGCTGCATCATGCTTTGATTCTACTCCTCCCCCCCACCACCCCAACCCTCTTGCTTTTTCTTAATCCCGTTGACAAACCTTGTTAGTTTTCTGTAGAAGGGTAGAAGGGCACTGGTAGGGGATGGCCTGCAGGGCGAAAGGCCTCCTGAATGTAAACAACAGTAGAGTGACTTTGGTAATTGGATTCTCTGAATGGCATGCTTGAATTTCGATTGGCATGAAAAGAGCGTGAATGATCAGTTTTGCGTTTTATCCTTGGATCATCACAAATTTTATAAGCAGTCTTCAGTATCCTCCATATTCTCGTTGGCTGTATTCTTTTCTTTTTCTCATCAAATACTTGGAGATGTCAATTTGTAAGAGCTCGTTGGACTACATAGATTATTTAAGCTTAAAATGTAATAATCACTATAGTATCTTGTATTAATTAGAAATTGATCACGTTCTGTTAGTTTTATTGTTCTCACTTGAAAAATATTTATTCATGTACCAAGGCAAAATGATTGACTGGGTTGGCTAGGTATTAAAAAAATTGTTCGGTCTTGCACAAATAATGATAGAATGTTACGACATGATGATATTATAGTAGTGTGTGACGATATGGTACTATATTTTGAGAAATGGTCTCCGCACCACAGTATTTACGATATGATAATGTGATCAAGATTTCGATACGACAATTTTATGATAACTTTAGTGATGCTATAGGAATATGATGATAATTGCAATGTTGATTTCTAATGAATTTAAGGTAATCGAAAGGAATTTGATGACTATGGCTAGGCTTGTGGTTCAAAATGTTAAATCTTAAATCGACAAAATAGATACTTTTAGTAACTATTAGGTTGTTTGAATTTTTGACATGTAAATATGATTGAATTTCACCTGTTCAATTCCGAAATAAAATGTATCTTTATTCCTTAAGAACTCTTTTAAGTAGCAAGGAAAATTCAAAAAGTTGGAACAAACGACGGATATTTTCAGGGAATAACCAGTCTAATTTTCAATGAAAGATGAGAGATACCGGTGGGTTTTCAATGTTATAGAATCCTGAAATAATTTTTTGACATATAAGTTGGATTCAAAATTGGGTTTACTATGTTAGGATCAAGATCTCAAATCAGCCTTTCATTAACAATTTTCAACATTATATAATCCTGAAATAAATTTTTTACATTATAATAAGTTGGATTCGAAATTGAAACATAACTGTCCATTTTGATTGTGCACGCCTCAATTTTCTTCTATTTCTTGAAACTGTCCTTTAGACCTTCTCTTATGCAAATCACTCTACTGAGACCTATCCAAGAACAAATCCAAGGCCCCATGTTGGATGTGGATTAGATGAATAGAAATTAATCAAAAAAAAAAAAAAAAATGAAAAATCTCAACAATACATTACCAACAAAAAATACAAAACTTTGTTCCATTTCTACAAGTGAGAGAAGAACCCGGAAGGGCTTATAATTGTGCTCAATTCTATATTATTTTTGTTTATTAATTAAAGTGGGCACAGGAAGGATAGATCCTAAAGCAGAAACGTTGTAAAAGGATTATGAACTGTTTGAATTTTTTTCCTGCTCAACTTCATCTCCTTCAGTGTCTACTTCTAATTTCGCATTGTTTGGTTTTTCAGGTGTCATAACATGCCCAGTCATCGGATCAACTGGACGTGTGTCCCGAGGGCCACCTTTTCGTCCCATTGCTAGCATTGGTGGTGGGGGCAACAAGCCTGCTCGGAAAAGAAGGCGTTGCGCAGGTTCCGAAGGCTGTGCACCAACAGAAAGCCAATATCTGCACAATTAACAGAAATATCAGGATTCAAGGTAAAAAAATGAAAAGAAAATTTGTATATTCAATTGAAAGAGTAAAGTAAGTTCCAGAAAGATTTCATGGTTCCCTAGCATCATAACCAAGAAGCCCTCGGTCTTTTCCTAACCAACTGATTTGCATCTCGAAAGATGTGAATTAAATAAAAGTTGCATAGATGAAGTATTATTGATGACTGAGTGTTTTCTCTCGAAGACATTGACCAAACGTTCGTCAAGCTTCAGCAAGCCATTTCTTTTGTTACTCCAGAGTGAACTCAATTTCATCATATGAATATTGAGTCCTACTTCAAATGTTTGGCACCCATGAGTTATATGGATAAAAGTTACATCAGTTCCTAATTTTTATTCCATGCAAAAGCATATTAAATCAGAATGACCTACGATAGACTAGTTTGTTATAGAAATCGACATTACAAGTGGGAATCTTTACCATAACCGAGAGCTTGTTTGGGAGAGATTTTTTGAAAATCATTTTCAATGACACATTCTATAGGATCCATAACTTCTTCCTACTTTTTAATCACACGTTCTCCAAATAAATCATTTTTCACTTGAAAAACTCTTTTCCAAACAAGCTCTAAGGATATTTTTCCAGCAATGAGGAAAACTGTTTTACATAGTTGTCAGCATGTTCGTTCAAGAAGCAAATAGATGATAGATATCTAAAGCTTAGGTAATATTAACTTTATACATACCACTGATAGGATTTGCTTCAAGAGCCATGGTATGTAGTAAGGGACAGGACATTGCAAATATATAAAAGAGATCTCTCCCACATAATTATCTTGATATATTCATCCATTGCCAACTCTCTTGTGAGCATGTTTAAGGTGGGTGTGATACTTAATCATCTTAAGCAATGTTGACTAGCTTTTTGAAATTAGGATTCATTTAGCAGAACCAAATAACCAAAACCAAAAGTTAATGTGCAACTTCAGATAACCAAATGACCAAAGGTAAAGTGTAACTTCAGAAGCAACAAGTAAACAATGTGAGAAGCTCAATACATTTTGTACTTCTTCAAGCATGTCACCTTGGACAGACAGATCAAGTTTTTTACCTGATATAGCCCATTACATTGCTTAACGCATAACAATCAGAACATACGGAAACAAAATAGCATGTGACATACAACTTATAGATAATAAGGCAGAAAAGTTTCTGTAAATCAGGCTGAAATTTGAATTAAGATTTCTAAACCACTTACTTCACTCTATCAAAATTTAGACCCATTCTTTTACCATCATCTTGACCTGCATAATTCAATAAAATAGAAACAGTTAACAGAAAAAATCTATAAATTCACCTCTGCACTGTGCTTAATAAGACAAATGAAATTACACCACATTGCAATCAGTGTAATAGGAATGGTGATGAATCCATAAAATGGCGAGGGATCTCTATAAAAGGAGCTCGTAGTTTCTCAGTAATAGAATGGCTCAAACTGAAGAAGGAGAGGTCGAAGTTCAGAAAAATAAGGAAAAGAAGGTTTGTTTGTTTCAATAATTTCAAATTTTTGTACCTTCCCTAAGATTTTCTATGTTCGAAATCAACATTAACACAATTAGAATAATGCACAGAACAAACATACCGTTCAGTTCTAGTGAAAACAAGGACAAAAACACCCAAAGAAATAAGAATCACTTCTATAGAACTATTACCACGAAAAAGTTCTTTTTTTTCTTTTCATTCAAAAGAAAATTGATTATTTGGAGAGAAATTGCTAAAAAAATTGCCTATGCCAGTACAATCGGAGAAGGATATACCAGGGAGGGGATTGTAGTAGCCCAAGACCTCCAAATGCTTGCCATCTCTTGGCGATCTACTATCAGCTGCCATTACTCTGTAGAATGGCTTGTTTCTGCATCCGAACCTCGAAAGCCGCAAACGAACCACCATTTCCTCCCTCACTTATTAGTTATTACTGCTTTTCTTCTACGCACGCTCTCTGCCTGCATCTGCGAGAATCAAGAACTATATATAAAAGAAAAAAAAAGGAAAAAAAAAAAAGTAATTTATACATATATGTTTTTTGGTCACCGATACAACTTCAATTGAAGGCTTGAATTCCTGGAATGGTAGGGAAATGGATTGATTTTGGAAGGGTTTTTTCAGTCTTCAAAATTTTGAGGGAGTCGTAAGAGAAAGTGCGTGAGGCAGAGCAGAGCTTAGGGTAATTATCACGGTTACATTGGCCGGACGGTTCATTTCTAAATGGGTCAGCGGTTTTAAGAAAATCGAACCGTTTTATGGGGTTGTTTATCGGGTTGTTGTGACCGATCTAATGATTAATATCACTTTCGTCCCCAATTTCTACTAATGAGCAAATTAATCTTTAACATTTTGTTATAATTTCATAGTCGTGAGGCGTCAAAATTTTTATTTATCATGTGTATCTGAAAAAGATAATTCTAAGAAACAAACATTTATCCCTTTTATACGCGATTAAATTTATAAGTCATGACATCATTTAAGAAATAATCAGAAGCAAATACATCGATTTTTAAAAATGAGTGTAGATATTAAGGAGCCAATTTAACTAGACATTACCCTACTGACAAGTTTGATTCGTATTGGTCACTCATTCAATGTCCTGCTTCTTCTATTTTCTAATTTTGATGGATCAATTTACGCGACAATTATATAAATGTACGATTGTGGAGTGAGATAATCCTCATTGCCCTATTAGGGATCTTTAGAAGGCGAGATCTTGATGATCTTGATTGTACATATTCCAAGGACCTTCTAATTTAATGCCAGCTCTCTCTCACTTGCTCTCTCGACTTTTACTGAAAATTGAATTATTGTTGCCCGTTATTTTCTAAGTTTCAATGGACAATTGAATTATCTGACATTAAGATAACTAAGGAAACCATTTTGAAATTGTAAAAACACTAACAACATATTTTAATGTTTTACATGTATAAGTAGATAAGAACATTAGTATTATGATGCTCTAATGCATTATTCATATATATGCATTTTGAGAATTAATCTTGTAATTTTGTTTTGAAGGAAGCTGACTTGAAGAGGATAAGAGATGCTAAGATCCAACAAGATATGAAAGATATGGAGGCATCACTTTTTCGAGCCAAAGTGGAGGCTTCTATTGTCGATGGAGTTTCATGGAGAAAGCGTGAGGATGCTATTGAGGAAAACAAGGTTTGTGTTGTCTCTTTGCTCCTCCGAAGTAGCTTTGGTGCTTTCCTATACTAGAAAAATCATTTTTCTGATAATACTTAAGGGTAGTGTTGTTTGTCCTATTTTGTTAAAATCTTGCTCGTAGATTTCACTTTATAGTAGGTTCAAATGTCTGATAATACTTAAGGGTAGTGTTGTTTGTCCTATTCTATGTGTTTTTTGTCTTGCCATTTAAATAATTTCGGATGGTGATGTCCTATCATAAAATTGAAGGTTGCATCTCCTACTGTCATGGAAATTAATCAATTGTCGTAACATGTTGTTTTGACGGTCTTATGGCTTATTATTAGTATTGTTATTATTTTAACTGAAGACAGTAATAAATACGGAGTTTATGGTTTATTTTTTTCATTTATGCGGTTGTAATGTTGTTTAATGGTAGTTGAATTTATTATAATGTTAGCTACAACGGTATTGATCACGAAGGCACACTATTTGCATATAATTATTAATGCATTCAACGGAAGATGAGTAGTTCATCAATGAAGAAAATTTAAATTTGCACCGATGCTTTGAAGCTTAAAATTGATGGAGGACTCGCAAATTTATGCGGTATCCAAATGATATGGTTATGCATTTTGTGTTGAACTTTGAGTATATAGTAGGAAGGGAGAGTTCAAAGATTATTGGCCTTTGAATCTATGTGGTGGTGTTTTTTTGTGGGATAATTCTATTTGTACCGAACGTGGGTTATTGAAAATGTGCTACCCTATCACATGCGCGGGGGGCCCGTATAACTAAAAAAACTCCCAAATGTGTGGTTCTTACAACCTATTGTGAGTGCAGGTAAAAGATTAAAAAAGAGGGTGTACACGTAGAATAACCCTTTTTTGTGAGCCCTCGTATGCTATGTATGGGGAATACAAATTTGCCGCCAATGTATCCTTCCAACATGGTATTCATTTGAATTTGGTTGTGACAGTTTACAGTGGTAATGTTGAAATTTCAAACACCATCACAAACTAGGCTCTATTCTCTGCTTGTGGCATCACATCTCATGTTTTTGGGAATGGCATCAGTAAGAACCATAACACTTCCATTGATAATGCACGTGAAAATTGAAAGGACACTTCACACTAGATTTTTAAGTGACAAACCTCGCAACCACGAAGAACGATTGTCTCCAATTCCAATCCCTGTTACCAGTTAAAGTCGACTTTCTGCCGAATTTCTGGAGCCTTCGCTTGAGAAGCAAATAGTAATGGGCTATCATAATATCAATATCTTCATTTTCGAAACATATTTTTATGAAAACAGCCTCTCAACCTTCTTTGAAGGTTTGAAGTGCTTACAATTTTTTGCGGGCCCCATAAGAGTATCAAAATAAGAAATGCAAATGCAATATTTCGACACGCTAACTTTACCTTATTAAAATTTCAATAATTATTATAATACCCATTTCACATAAAATTAACACTAATAAAATTAATTGAGCCCAAATAAAAGATTGAATCTACTCCTACCAAGCACCAACAGCATGACAAGAGGAGAAGACGGCGCCTTCTATAATCTGTTTTCATGTTCTTTCTTTCTTCAAAATTTCGTGTTTGTTTCTAAATTTTTGGATATCATATATTGCATATGCTAACTGGAAGAAGTTGGATCAAAGACTGCTATATTCTTCTAAACCTTTTTTTTCCTTGAAACTAACCGGAAAACTCGATTAACCTGTAATCGAATCGTCGGTTTTGATTGTGCTGTCTGAATTTTCGATTTTTGAGCGGTTACTGAGAGCCCGTTTGAGTTTATTTTTTTTTTGTCAAAAATGCATTTTATAACAGTTATTTGATGGAGAACGTGTGCTTAAAAAATAAGTAACTAACAAAAGTTATAGGTTTGTGTGTAATATTATTTTATGGAATGTGTGGTTGAAAATAAGGGAGAGAAAAATGTATTTCGAAAATAATGAAAATTAAATAAGAGTTAAACACCAAGGTTTTAAAGAGTGAAATATTTTAAAAATCATTGAACTTACACATTAGTCACAAATTAGTCACTGAACTTCAAATTGCTTCAACTTACGCACTGAACTTATACCGTTTGCATTCCAACCATCATTCCTTAAAAATTTGTTAAATGTTTTGCTGATGTGAAGGTGGTAATCTTGCGTGACGTCAACCAAAATATCCAACTCACATATTAAAACTAAAAAAAAAAATTAAAAAAATTACAAAAATGAAACCGAGTATTTTGAAGGCTAGGCACGTTTTTAACTTTAATGCCAACATCAGAACCCCAAATCACTTCCAAACCTCCTCCAATTTCTCCCAAATCGCTTAAGAACCCTAGTCCCAAAACATCATCCTCTCCATAAACCCTACGCAAATCTTCATCTTCTTCCATAACTCAGGAGCTCACCGTCAGCCCGTCGATCAGTTTGTATTCCAACGAAGGCCGTCGCTTTTCTCATATTTACCAATGCATGAGTTGATGATCTTCTGCATCCAGTCGGACTGTTTGAATATACCTCCTCCCCATGCTCAGGAGGCTGCTTTGATTGCTAATACATTTTAATAATTTTCATTTTTTTTTCTTCTTTAAAATGCACCTTTTTTCTGCTTGCGGCAAATTGTGCGGCTCACATCCTTGCTAGAAAACATTTTTAGGTTTTTTCTTAGTGGGTTGGAGATTCCTCAAGTTTCATTTCCGATTCTGTAATGCTTGATATTAATAAGAATTAACGTCGGTTGCTTTCACAAAAAAAAAAACCCTACACAAAAGGGATTCAGCACATTGATGCCTTAATGTTAGAGATAGCAAGTTTGATGCACTGAATTCACTAAAATCCTTAATGTTAGAGATATCCTGTTGGATGTATGGTTGAGCAATTTACTGAAAGTGTCGTCTATGTTTATCTGTGATTATGGTGTGGATGGAAGGGAAAAATAGTTTGCAAGAAGTGAAATGTCGGGTTATAGGTTTTTGAGTTTAATGTTTTATTTTTCATTTTTTATTTTCAAAGCCGACTTTACTTTGGGCGGGTAAATATCCGGATCCAAACTCGGGTAACCTATAAGTATTAGAGAATTCGGATTCTGCAAAACCCTCGTTCTGGCAACACAGAACAGCAAATCAACAATGGAGAATTCAACAGAATTTGGAACCCTAATATCCCCCAAAAACATTCTATACGCCCCGCCGGCCAGGCGCCGGCCCCTACGGAGCCGAACTTATTGCTCGCTCAGTCAAATCCTGTCTCACTGCCAGAACGACTTACACTCACCGAGCCCGCAACCTGTTCCTCAAGCACAAACACTAGGTAATTTTTATATGTATATATTCTGTGTATATGTTCTCGCAATTTTCATTTACAGTTATATTATTTTTATGTGTTGTACATTGATCTTCAGAGTTCGGGCCTTACAGAACATGTTTGGCTAAGCTTAAAAAGTCTACTTTAAAGAGAATTTACTTATACGTAAAAGCAAGTTTAAAATATTAATTTTTGTAATGGTGAAAGTTAGAAATAAGTTACTAGGGTATTTTGAAAAAGCAAGTACTTTTACTTGCAAGTAAAAAAAGGGACACTAAGTTTAATGCATCACTTTAAAAATGAAGTAACACTGGAAATAGATTGAATGGGAAATATAAATCAAAATATTGAAGGATGAGTTTTGTTTCAGTTCTCTTTTTATCTTCTCGTGCAAAAAACTAACATAAATCGACTAGTGAAAAGTAAAAATCTTATGAGTTCGGTTTGGTAGGTTAAGAAGCTGCAGTTTTTCCTCTCTCTTCGAAGTTTACCTTGGTTGCTTTACTTTCTAAAAGAAAGCATGTTCATGTTATAATGTAAACAGAAGAAAGAGGGCATTGTGGAACACCGTGTAGGAGATTTAATGTCAGTCGTGTAATTTTTTATTTTCAAACTTTTAGTTGCGTGATTTTTGTAATTTTGTTGTTCTGTCATTTGCAAAGGTTATAATGGTGCAGTTGAATTTGGGCAAGTGACTGAACACAATGAATTGACAAAACACGAGGAAATGAAGTTGAAGAATTTGTTAGTTCAACAAGAACCGGTGGATGATAAGAATAAAGAAAGTATTGACTCACAGGGTGGAGGTTTAAGTAGTAAACAGAAGGATGTACTGGATTTGGTTCACACAAATGTAGCAACTGAAGTCGATGGGCAAGTTGCTCAAGCAAATAGTATTGCCCATAAAGATTCCGTCATTGACAAAGCACATAGTAGTGATTGCTCCATCAAGAGTGTTAATGAACTAGAGAATGAGAATGTCAATTGTATTCTAGAGCAAGTGGTACTAGCAAATAGTAATATCTATAAAGATTCTGTCTTAGACAAAGCACAGATTAGTTATTGTGCCATCAAGAGTGTTGATGAACTAGAGACTGTTAATTGTGTCCCAGAGCAACTACAAGTTACTCTAGCAAATAATACTATCCATAGAGATTCCGTCATAGACAAAACACAGACTTGTGATTGCACCATCAAGACTGTGGATGAACTAGAGAATGTTATTTGTGTTCCAGAATTTCACATGGAGGATATTGGTCATTCTAGAGAACCAGAATTGAATAAGGGAGTCTGCACTGTGGAGGTATTTGAAGCTGTAAACTCTTGTTTTGGCATAGATACGGCTTCTGAATCATCAAAACTTGGTGAGAACTGTGAAGAAAAGGGCTCTAGTTTAGATAGAAGTATGTCAAAAGAAGTTGAGGATCAGTTGCGTCTGAAGGAGATCGAATTTGAGAAACTTATATCTAATTCAGGTTCAACAGATTTTTCTAATCGTGTAATTGCAAATGAAGAGATTGAAGAAGGGGAGATATCAGGAGAAGCTGGGGTATACAATGATTTAATGGATGAATTATTTGAAGATTCAATGCTGTTGGAAGAGAGGACAACGGAAGAGGGGCAGATTTCTGGTGTTGATAAAGAAGTGTTCACTTGGGATGATGAAGATAGAGGTTTTATCAGTGGTGCTTTCGACGGTATGGATGATGATAATGATCCCATGGAGGTAGATATTGTCAGAAAAAAGCAGGATAGTCTATATCAAATTGTTGTTCACAATAGTGATATGGACACACAAAGCATTAATCCTACAGGTGCCTCTTTAGAAAATCCATCTGGACATGGCGAAATCCTTGAAGAAAATAATGTTGAAAAACAAGTTTCTGTCCCCAGTGAACAGGTACTATATTTATGTAACTCTTATTAGTTTCTGCATTCGTTTTGTGTTTTCCATGGTGTATATCTTCAAACATTAATTATTACATCAGAGTTTGTGGTTACATTAGCTACCATTCCTATTATTCAAACTTTACTATTTTCTTCTGGAATAAGATTCTTTGTAAGTGTGAAATATTAAGGTGTCATTTCAATGATTTAAGTGGATCTTGCGATTTTTGGAAGTACAGGAGCATTTCGGTCTTCTTGTTATATAGTTAATGTAAGCTGTTTTTTACTTCTCTGCTACGTCTAACCTAAATTGGAACTTGGGATCTTTGGTATACATCTTTCTGGGCAATTTTAAAGGAAATCTTAATACGTTGAAGTCTGGGTATAAGCATATATATCCATGCACTTTATTTTACAAACTGATGAAATAATAGGTAATGAACTTGACAAAATTCTCAGTATCATTTACATGATTTTTGTATTTACTTGACTGAAGGTCCTCCCTATCATCCGGTGTTTTCATGTTCATATTAGGTGTAAGGTTAAAAGAATTAATAAAAACGACAGATTCTGGATTGTGTTGAATCTTTCCATCTAATTACCTTTTGAAGTATAGTTAGTCAATATATATGCATCTGTCTATTCATAGTCACTTTTAGCTGGTAGAAATGTTGGTGTTTCCCCAATTGTTATTTTTTTCCTCACAATCAAGCTTTCTCTGTTTAATTTGACTGCGTAGCTGGCTAACTTGATGTTAAATCTTGTACAGGTTGCCAGTGGTGACAAAAAGAAAAAGAAGAAGGGTCCTTTGACCAAGGAAAGAAGAGAGAAGAAAAAGGTCAATGTTCAAAATTGAATTTACTTGTCTATTTAATTTTCTCTAAAGCAGAACAACTCACTAACTTGGGAATTTCTTCCTGGAGGTTTTTCTATTGCAGAATGCGTATCTGATAGTTTCTATCTACAGTTCAATTGATTAGTGAAATTTTATTTTGCAGAAAAAAGATAGGATCAAGCGAGCGGAAAAGAATAGAAAGCTTGGGGTTAAAAGATTAAAGCTGCAACCAGTTCTGAAAACAAAAGCAGTTACTTATTGCCGCCACTATCTAAAGGGGAGATGCCTGGAGGTTGTAGAGTTCAACACTGTGTTATCTTTATCATTTAGACATTTAAATTCTCATTGTTTTGGGTGACTTTTCTAAAATACAACTTCACCTGGAAACTTACTCCATTTTTATGTTTTTACAGGGTGAGAAGTGCAAATTTTCGCATGATACAGTACCCTTGACAAAATCGAAGGTATGCTTGTGCTCTACTTACTTTCAAGTTTTAGAAACCACGGCACTATTCCATATTTAATAATAAACCTCTTGTTTTTCTTTTCCTTGTTATTTTGGTTAAAATTCCTTTTTATTTTCCTATTAGCATATTAATTGTTAATGCCTCACAATGTTTTCTCTGATTGAATAAAGCCACGTTTGAAATAATTGGGAAACTTGCCCCGTCTTCAAGGGGGTAGAGATTGGCAATAAAAGGGTCGATTGTTTTGGATAGGTGAATAGGACTTATTCCTATGTTTTTTGTATCTTTTGTGTCTTGTACATGAATTTAGTTTCATATGACACACCTGTTACCAACTTAATGTTGCATGTCAGCCATTCAAAGATAGAGCCTTCATGTTGTTATGAAAGTAATGACTTTGCCAAGTACTTCTTATAATTTAGAAAAGTATAGTACTTCCGTAGATATTAAAAGTTGCATTTCTTTGATAACATAAGTCATCCCTGTCAAACCCCCAATCCCCCTGGAAGTAGTGCACTGTGTTTTCAGTGCACCCTAGGTAAGTGTGTGGTTGTTGGAGAAGAAAAAAATCCGGGATGTTCTTCATATTACAAAGTTAGCGCTGGTTTGTGCAGCCAGTCTTATGTGTTGTACCTCGGCAGAAGCTCTTGAATCTTGTATCACGTTGTATTGTCCCGTTTACACATCAATAATAATTAGTTTTTAGAGAATCAATGCAATTGTAGAATCTTTTACACGGAGGTAGTATCGTCATATATCATGTTAATTATGTTAAGTGCATCTCCCTGCTTTTATTATTTCACAGCCATGCTGTCATTTTGCGCGTCACTCTTGCATGAAAGGAGATGACTGCCCATTTGATCATCAACTCTCCAAGTACCCATGCAACAATTATACATCACAAGGTTTTTGCAGTAGGGGTTCTGACTGTTTGTTTTCACACAAGGTAATAATAATCTTTTGTAAGTTTTTGCCATCAAAGTTTCTTTAATTGGCTGGCTATGTTTTTTCAGTTCTGTAGTCTGGCAGGAGTTTAATATGGAATTTGAATTTTTTTTTTTTTGGGTGCTGAAATAACTCAGCTGCTAGCTGAAAGTTGCTCTCCAGCATCAAATGTCTCCAAGCCTGAAATGAAGTCTCAACAGCAGATGATGCCAGCTACAAAAGGTTCCTTTACAGCACCCAATTTGACCAAACTTGAAGTGAAGACTCCTTCCTTGCTAACTAATTCAAAACCTGATAAGCATTTGAATATTCATGGCGCTTCTCATCAAAATGGTGATGCTAAGTTCTCCTCCGCCATGGACTCCCCTGGTAAGAGTGTGGAACAGCATGTTTCAAATCCTATGCAAGGAGCTGTTGCACAGGCACCAAAAGGAGTTAATGTCCTTTTTCATGCAAAGTCGTTGCTAGGTGACTCCAGTAAGCATAAACAAGCTGGCTTATCTCTGAAAACAGATGTCGGTAATAATGTTGTCTGTGATACAATGTTTAAAGCGTCAGGCAACATCCAGAAGCCAAACGAAATAGCCAAGACAGTGCTTCCAAGGAAACCAGTGGGAATAAATTTTTTATCCTTTGGCAAAGTCCCCTCCGATGATTCTAATGGTAAAACATTCTCAAGCTTGTTTTCAACGGAGAATAATGAATTTGAGAAGTCGTCATTAGATGATTCAACTAAAGCAAATCATGCTCGCTTTTCTCAGAAGAGCTGTGACAATGTTCAAGTTAACAGTCAAACCAGCGAAAGTACAGTGGATTTGGTACAGAATATGAAGGAAAATGCAAAGAGGACGTCTACAGTTGCTGCATCTTGGGGCACTAACTTCCTTTCATTTGACAAAGGTCCATTAGATGATTCTAGCGTCAAGAATCAAGCTGGTTTGCGTCCTAACGATGGCAACAATTTGTTACCATTTGTTCAAGAGAAAGAAATTACACCGGATAGACTTCAAATCCCCACAAAAATGCCTTCCAATCCCTTTGGCCTATCCATAGATCCGTCAGCAGCTGGATGTAGCACGAGTATATCAAGCTCTTCGAAGACATCACTCTTGTTAAACACACCTAGCTCTGTACAGAAGGCTGTCCAGTCAACATTAGCATTCGCAGCGAAGTTCGAGCCTGAAATTAAATTGAGTCGCTCCATTGGTTCTACTGCTTTCCGTGGTAACATCAATAGTGAAGCTGGAACATGAACGAGGTCAGCGAAGGCCTCAAATGTTTCGGGTTTTTATATGGTGATAGTACATGAAGAAATAGTTGGCAGAGAACATTATAGATCATTATTCACATATTCAAACGAGGAATTGTTGGGGCCCTGGTGATAGGGTACGCAATTTCTTTTTGTAATCATTTTAAGAGCTTTTTATTCCTCATCAGTTGATTTACTCTGCATCAATTGTTATGGAAGCATATGCTCTTGCCATGTATGTATTGGCGGTTGAGGTTCATGTGAAACTGCGGATTTGAATTATCCTAAAGATTTATATTGTTAAATGACTTGATGTAGGCTAACCATGCTTTGAAACGCTAATGGTCAATACGCGTAGCGGAATATACCTTTTATGTAATTATTGTTCCATCTGCAGGGTTTGACTACTGAGAAAGGTCTCGACTTGAAGATATTTTGAGCAGTGAGATCGCTTGGGACAGAGTTAAAAAAACAAGAGCTTGGAAGAAAATAAATGGGATTATAGTAAAGGACAAATGAGGCAGATACTGCTTATAGAAACTACTGCTAGCACCAAGATTTTCCAGATTTATGGGAGGAAGAGGAAAATGTAATATTTCTTCCCTGAATATCATTGGTAACTTGGTAAGCCCTCAAATTTACATAATAATCCCATCAATTTTATTTTGCTTGTCAACCAAATGTGTATAGACTTGACACCAAAACCTTTGTTTGAGAAAAAGGGTTTAGTAACTTAAAAAGTATAGTGCTTGGTGTATATTGTTTATTTTTTGGTACTTATCATTTCTTGTGCTGACTTCTTGTGGTAATTTATGGGAAGTAGTTCGAGATCCAGTCCGGTTAAAAGTAAAAAATCGAAAATGTTCATCCACAAATTTTGTTTTTATTTATTTATTATCCTTGGTTTAATTCTTTGATCCTTTACTCTCTTTATCTTTTCTAAGTTTTTGACTGCACCAATTTAAAAAAAATTGGAAAAAGATGTAAACTTGAAAATTGAGTGTCTGTTCTCTTTACCATTTTCAAGTCGTTTTCTGTTTTCGATTTTTCAAAATAGTGAAAACCTCTTTTCCATTTTCGAAAACGCGTTTTTGAAAACAAGTTAAAAATTTACAAAGAAAATTCAAAACAACAAATTTGTCGTTTTGAGTGTTTTAAGTTATAATTAAGTCAGAATTTTCAAAACGCGTTTTGGGTGTTTTCAAAACAATTTTTCAAAATGCTAAAAAGAACACATTTTCAACAATATCAAAATGGACACTTAAAACACAAAACCCAGAATAAATTCAAAACTCAAACACAAAATTAAACACAAAGAGAACAGCCCCTTAGGTGATTGATGTGTGGAAAATTGGTAGCTTAAGCTTCTAACTAATCTTGTGGATCCAGGTTTAAAAAAAAC
>CAIGRP010128156.1:0-13213 GCA_903798385.1 Fraxinus cuspidata | reverse complement strand
ACTGATTAAAATAGTACAAAATAATTAATTCATATCGAAATTTGATTAGTTGATCAATAGTTTAGGTATCTCGAAAATGATCAACTTCCTGCACATCACAAACTAAGACTGAGTATGCAGATACCCAAAATGGAAAACGATCAATTACTAAACCAAAACACTACATTAACCATGTTTCTGCACATTGTCCAGTTTTAGAGCTTCAACGAACACTGCATCAACGTGTATTCATATTATAATTTATGCAACCCCCATCAACATGTATCCACATTAAATCATACTTTATGCAATCCCTATTAACATTACGAAAGAGCAAGAGAATTTAAAAGGCCCATTACGTTGCAATTCAAAAGTCATAAATATTTATCTTTTACGGCATGCCCAAAATGTAAGTCGTAAATACTTTAAATAATTGAATTATTATGGCACACATTTAATTTATTGCATGATGTGTAAGTCTATTTTTATGGCATGCTTTATATACATAGCATAAACGAATACTGTAAAAAGCTACTTTTGTTGTAATATCAAATAAAGTATAAAGTGAGTAGAAACTCATTCAATTAATAAATTTTAAGTTATTGTCGAAACTTATACAAGTGTGTAACACATACTTATCAAACACTCCAAACTTAACTTTTACTAGTCACGAGAAAAATCCCTATACTCTCTAACTGCAATAGATGCAAATAAAAAGTAAAGACTCACTTAGCTAGACAGACACAACAAAAAATTAACTTATTGAATAATCAATTCACAATACGGTCAAAAATAATTTTGACTTACCCTACGTTTGATCGATGGGTGTATGAATAGACAAATTCAATAAACACCTAGATCAAGCCAAAGTTATGCAAAAGAAAAAACTCTCGAGTAGGTTTCAATCCCGATCCTTAATTTTTTCCCCCTTTTTCTACTCACGAGATACTGTGACACTTCAAATTTAACTATAATTCTTTTTCTTATTTTAATTATTTTCACTATCAATTTTTGTTAAAAGCAATGAAATAATGCTACATTAAACAACTTTGACATCATTCTGAAGATGACTTTCAAATAAGTTAACTATATTAAATTAACGTATGCAAAGTAAGTATTTAAGTTATAAATTATTTATCTTACTTTGGGTTAGATACAATTAAAATATAATACAAAACATGGGACATGCTGCACACGGCCAATAGGGGGCACATGACGGACGGGACCTACGTGGCCCTATCCATTTAGAATAATCCTACAAAACATTGTAGTTTAAAACTTAATATAAAATGTTTCATTCAAATGATAGACTCATTGAACCCTGGTTAGGTACCTATACACGATCTTTCGTCATCTTAGAGTTCGCATCATGGAGATCATGTATGTAACAGTATGCTACAATGCAAAACTATACGAACAAATGCTCAGTAAGTAACGACGTGCATGAACATATACATGATTCCTATCATTTGTTTCAGTGTGATCTCATTCCAAAAATTCACGCATTTCATCATTATTTTAGTTTATTTGTCTTATGTATTTTAAGTCTCGAATCTCAATACAATGTATCATTTAAGCTCAAACATCAATATGGATAATGAATATGTATATGATGCTCATCGTGCCAATTTCCAGTCCAAAGTCACCAAGAGACCTCCTAACATAGTCCATATATTAGTGTCGAACCCCAAACATCTTATAATTGGCTACCCTTAATGACTCCTAGGAGACTCAATTGGTATCTATCTGACATGAAGAATAATACAATAAACCTAGGGGTGGGCAAAACCTGACCGAACCCGTCAAAACCGTCCAAACCTAACCAACCCAACCGGTTTGGGTCTATTTTTTGTTGCTTTTACACGGGTTGGTTGTGTAGGCGGGTTGGATTGAGTCGAGTTATGGGTTAACTCATGAAAAGTAAATAAATCCGCCCAACCCAACCCGACTGTATTTATGAACTTTACAAGTGTTATGATGTTGTTTCGATGAAATTAAGTCACTCTATTTATTTACATAACCTTCATGAGCTACAATATTCAAAAAAATCTAGATTAAAATGTCAGTTTTTGTTAGGAAAATTTGTGCAATAGTTGAAAGTTTGAAGAAACCATATGCAAATTATATAATATTAATTAACTAGGTTCTATATACGTAAACGCGATACACGAGAAGTCTTGAATATGGCACAAGATATGGAAACTCTTAGAATAACATTATAAGACTTAAAATAGAATGCATTTTACGAAAAATAGTATAAGCAAATACACATTATTTTAATTGCCAAAAATATTTCTCGGCTTCATATAATTTAATATCAATCTGTCAATGTAACATTTACGGGTATGAAGTGCCAAAATAGTACAGATTTTTTGTTCATTGCACCTATAGAGTCCTAATATTAAATAAGTCATGAGTCAATTATAAATCTACCCAACCCAATCCGCCTACTTTAATCTTCGTTGACAAGTTGTCACAAACCGACGGTTGGGTTGGGTTGGATTTCAATCTTTACACGAGTTGAGTTGAGTTAAATTATGATCAAACCGATCATGTTAGGTTGGGTTTGAGTTGGGGCATAAACTGACCCAACCCAAACCATGCACACCCCTAAATACACCTATAATAGACACATGCATAACGATTCTATTACATTCAGTGTTATCTTCTCATTTCAAATGTAATATATGTATATTCACCATCATGTCCCTCTTAGCTTATTATATCTTCTTTTACGAGTTAAGCATAGTTAGTCCTATCATATCCATCCACGTGTATGTACGTGCACAATTGGTAGAGATCTAACACAATTTATGGATTACCAAGATTAATATAAAGATTCCATAAAACCATATACTGTATTATTGGAAAGATTATTGAGTTAGGAGTCCAACACAATTTACGAAACTCAATTTTGAGTTTTATACAAAAAAGTTATGCACGTTTCTATCTAATGTATGTTGATGTCTAAGTTGAGAGGGTCAACCCCAAAGGTTAAGAGTCTATCCAATTTGTGTAGAGATAAGTTAGCTAAAGCGCTATTTCATTCGATTGAACATTGCAAAACACCTTTGAAACTTATTCACACCGATATATGTGATTTAAAGTTTGTCCAAACAAAATATGGTAAAAAATATTTAATTATGTTCATAGGTTACAAGATACAGTTATGTATACTTGTTGAAAAGCAAATATGAAGCTTTGGAAGTGTTTAAGCTCTATAAAAATGAAATTGAAAATCAAATCGAAAAATGAATAAAGAAGATTAGTAATGATCGAGATTGAGAACATGTCGTACCATTTGAAAATTTTTGTTAAGAATCTGGAATTATTCATCAAATAACAACACCATACTCACCTCAAATTAACGGTGTTGTTGAACGTAAAAATCAAACACTTGAGGAAATGATCAATGCAATGCTGATTAACTCAGGTTTACCTCAAAACTTGTGAGATGAGCTATATTTTTTGCAAATCATATCCTTAATAAAATACCACATAAGAGTAATGTTGAATCACTGTATGAGTTATGAAAATGTCAAAAAACTTCCTACAAATATCTTAAAGTATGAGGGCGTTTAGCAAAGATACAAATACCTAAACATAAACAAGTAAAAATTTGACCTAAGACAATAGATTGTGTTATATATCGGATATGCAAACAATAATAGTGCATATCGATTTTTGGTTTATAAATTGAAAATACTTGATGTACATGTAGGTATTATCATTGAATCAAGGAATGTTGTTTTCTTTGAAGACATCCTTCCTTGTAAAGAGAAGGAAGTAAGCTCACACAAACGAACTTACGACACTTCAAATGGAAACCATCAGTAGATAGTAAACATCAAGTAGATGAAAAACTAAAGCGTAGTAAAAGGCAAATTATTCATAAGACCTTTGGTCCAAATTTTCTAATGTACTTACTAGAAAATGATCCAAGGACATTTAACGAAATAATGTCCACTCCCTAAACTCCTTTTTGAAAAGAAGCGATTAATAATGAAATTGAATCTATTATGCATAACCATACTTAGGAATTGGTTGAATTTCCTTATAAGAAACAAAGCTTTAGACTGCAAGTAGATCATTTAAAAGAAATTGAAGTCAGATGGATCATTAGACAAGTATAAGGCTAGATTAGTAGTCAAATGGTATAAACAAAAAGGATTAAATTTCTTCAATTCGTATTCACCTATTACTAGGATCACATCTATACGTGTATGGATTGCAACCGAGGCATTGCATAATCTTGAAATATATCAAATGGATATTAAGAAAAAAAAAAAAAATATATATATATATAGAATAATGTGAAGAGTTTGTTGATCCAACAAATGAGAATAAGGTATGTAAACTTATAAAATCGTTGTATGAATTAAAACAAGCACCAAAGCAATGACATGAAAAGTATGACAAAACTATGTTGTCAAATGGTTTCAAAATTAATGAATACGACAAATGTGTCTACATAAAAAACACACCAACGAATACGTGATCGTATGTCTATATGTTAATAATATGCTAATCATGGGAAAAAAACTTGAACATTATTACCTCAACTAAAAAAATGTTGATAAAACATTTTGACCTGAAAGATATAGGAGTTGAGACGTGATATAAGGCATTAAAATCTCTATGGTATTTGACGTGTTGTCATTATCTCAATCAAATTATATTGAGGCTATACTTAAAAAGTTTAAGGTTTATGACAATAAATCGGTTAAAACACTAGTAGATTTAAGTTTATACTTAATCAAAATTATTGTGATCGTGTATCTCAATTAAAGTATTCACGCTTTATAGGCAGTTTGATGTACATTACCAATTGTACGTGTCCGGATATAGCATGCAGTCTGCAAGTTAAGTAGATTTACAAAAAATCCAAGTAATGACCATTAGAAGGCATTAATCTGAGTTCTTAAATATTTAAAACACACTGTTGATTATGGATTACACTACTCAAGATATATTGCGATTTTAGAATGATATACCGATATAAATTTGATATCTGACACGAAAGATTCAAAATCTACAAGTGGTTATGTGTTTATCATTGGAGTTATCATTGGAGGCGAAGCTGTGTTTTGGAAATAATCTAAGCAAACTTGTATAGTTCAATCCAGATAGAATCTGAGTTTAGTGTCTTAGATAAAATCAAAGAAGTAGAATGAATTCATAATTTTCTCGAAGATATTTCATGTTAGGAAAAACGCTACCCAAGATTAATATACATTGTGACAATCAATCAGGAATTGCGGACACAACATAGTATGTCTAATAGTAAATCTCGACATATTCGTCGGAGACATAATACCATTAAATAGTTGATATCAAATGGTATAATCTGATTAACTATGTTAAATCGAAAAAAATATAGCGGATCATTTGACGAAATGACTAACAAGAGATCAAGTATATCATCTTTCAAGATGAATGGGCCTAAAGCCTATCAAATAGAATCACCATAACAAAAACCCAACCTTATATATCGGAGATCCCAAGATCTTGGTTTAATTGGATAACTAAGTTATGGAATATTCAGCGAAAAACACTTACTCACATTCCTACAGACTTAAAGTGCTATAATAAAAGGTGTATAGTTTTAATCATTCCTATATCTTGGAAGTAGAGAAAAGATGTATGATACAATACTATAGGAGATCATCTATGTAAGTGTAAAGTACGATCGCTTCTACAAGAGTTTAAGGCATAAATCGTCTTAAATCATTTATGAAATCAAGAGTTGTTCATGGCTAAAATGAATACAATCATGATAACCGAAGTAGTTAGATGAGTTATGGTGTTGGTGTAGTTGTTTTGATTTACACGAACAATTGAATGGTTCAAGACATCGCATTACAATTAGCCTAATAAGTTCGACTGTATTCGACTAAGGAAAAGTCAAAGTCACAAGTCACCTATCATAATACTATAACTTGTCGTATGTACTCTTTTTTTTTAGAATCAGCATATCATTTGCATATTGTGGAATTTTTATTTATGTGGAGATTGTTGGAATTGGTATAAAATTGGTAAAATATAAGATCATGGAAAAGTTACTTTTGTGTAACTTCGACCAAATATTCGGACTTGATCTGATAGTCAAATTATGAAAATAAGTAGACTAACTTATTCTATTCATTGAGTAAATCATAGTGGTATATTTGAAATTTAAAAACCAATTCCGGATGCGATCCAAAGTTGAAAAGAAAAGAAGGAAAACTAATTGGAAATTTGTCTAATTCCAGCGCTCACCGTAACAGTCGAGCGACATACTCTTTGCTTTTGGTGCTCAATGAAAATGGTAGCTTTTTAATAGATTTCACCGTGGCTATGATGCAATTAAGGAATATTGCTTTATTTGTTCATTTAGTTCCCATAAAATGTAGATTTCTCCAGGGGCTATGATGCAATTAAGAAAAACAGTTTTCATTGTTTTTTAATGTATTTATGAAAATTGTTCCATTAATAATTATTATGTGATTGATAAATAGTTGGATTAGACAATCGAGACAACGATTAATCTACAAATAGCATATATCTCTCTTGTAACCATGGTCCTCTTATGCAAGCCGAATCACACAAAGCCCAAACTCTTGCTTTAGCAAAAACAGGGAAAATTGTTACCAGTCCATAACGCGCAGAGTAGTGGAACACAACGAAATTCACTCTTCTGGATTTGTTTTACTTTCTACATACTATTTTTTTATACCCTATGCAAGTTGTATGATATGTTAAAAGAATTTATATTTTATGTATTCTACTATTCTTTTTGTTGATGAAAATCATATTCAACAGAATTTTTTTTTTTTATATATATATTTGAAACCATAAACCCATGAGTAGAAGGTAAATTAAAACATCTACTCCTTAAAAATTAGAACCCTATAACATTATTGCGAATTGTCTAGATATAATTGAGCTCAATTAATTTAAAATGTTCAAACTATACTACAGAATTGACTTATGCAAAATACGACATTTTTAAGGACAAATTACAGAAAACATACTCGCAATATCTTAGATATGCATGAATTAGCTACCTCGTATAAATGTTGGTGGTGGGGTAAGGGAGGAAATGTCATATTACATTGCGGGAAGATGAGACAGACAACTGTGCTTGTGGACATTGAGTTGAATTGTCTTGTGGAGTATTGCACAGGGGATGGTGGCGATGGTACACTAGAGCGTGGACAGATTTTAAACTAATGGTGTTGTCCAGGAGATGGGAAATATAAACCTAACAGCGATGCAGCAATACTGGCAGAATTGATAGTTATTGGTTTGAGAGTTGTCATTTGAGATCACCCAGGTTTTGTTCAAGCATCGTGCTTCAAGTTTGTAGTTGGTCGACTTTCTAGTTTATGTAAAAACCATGGCGCTAAAGGAGGGACCCATTCTCACTAAGTATTATGAATACCAAATTGAAATAGCATGAAGTGACTATTTAAATCGTACATAGTTTATTATGATTAAATTTAGCATCGAATGCTTCCATTTTATTAGATTTGTTACTCTTTCTAATGAATTGGGTTGTGACACGGGTCGTTTTATTCCTCGTAAGGAAAATAGGATTTTCGACGAACTCATTTATTCTGTTATTTCATACTCGATTGTGCAAAATTAGATGGACGGTAGTCCTATGTTTATTTCATCAGCCCTTTTTTTTTTCCAATCTAGCTTAATGAAGGATCGACTAATGCTATAAAATGACAACTCATGGAACCCCAGCAAAATCCAGCCTAGTCATAAGAAATTGGAGTTTCCCTATCCTTTCAAGAGAGAGAAAAATAGAACCAAATCCTTTATCGATACACAAGTTTCACAAAACAAACTGCAACGCTGTCGTGGGCCTCTTTTTCCAAATTTTCTTATTCACGAATGAGTGATTTTTACTGGAAATATTAAGCTTGTGTTTGTTACCCATTTTGAGGAAAGAATAAATTCTGGAATAGTGATTAATTGAAGAATGTGTGGTTAAAAAGTAAGCAGAATTTTTAAGTTTATGTATAATATTATTTTATTGATAGAATGTATGATTGAAGTGAAAAAAGAAAAAAAGATGAGAAATAGAATGGATGTCAAACAGGGGCTAAGAGAGAAAGGTTGCATCTAAAGTAACTTAAAAGTTATATTTGACAAAATTTTACTTATTTGGCTGGAGATTAAATTAATGTTTCTTGAAACTCACCTTTCCCTAATTATATTCCTTACCACCCAACTTTTGGTCACCAAACATGCCATTTTCCCTTTGAGCTGTGCTTCATGTATAGAAGTACAATCCACATAAATGCAACAGAACACTCACACGCGATGGGTCCGACCAATTTTTTTTAAATACACGATGGGGCTCACTCATTGTGAGTGTTTTGGTGAAATTCTGTGAAGTTCTTTCTGTACATGAGGAAATAACTATTTCCTTTCTATAGGGTTGAAACTGTAGAAACACAATTAAACAATCGATTTAGGATCCGTTTGGTATGGCTTTTGAAAAATAAAAAAATGCTTTTGAAACTCAGAAGTTACTTTTGGACTCGTTTAATTATAAGGGCATGTTTGGCATAATTTTTGACAAGGTAAAAGGAGCTTTTGGGACCTAAAAACTGTTTTTGAACTCGTTTGAATATTTTGAAGGTGCTTTTGAGAGTTAAAAGAGTTTTTTTTTTAGAAAGGTGGTCCAATATGACTTTCTCTAAAGATATTTTCGAAATATATGAAGTTTTTTTTAAAAAAATTAACTTTCAAACGAATATTAAGGTACAAAAAGTAAAAGTAAAATAAGTGATGTCAAACGGATCCCAATTTTATTAAGATGCTTCTTCAAGTTAGAAGAACTTTTCGAAGAATCTCATTCAATGTGACTTACTCCATAAATATTTATGGAATAAAAATTAAAATTTTAAACAAAAATTAAAGTTATTTTATTCAAAAGTTCTTTTACAAAAAATGAAAGCAAAAATAAAAGGCATATGGCAAACGGGCCTTGAAAGCTCATGTTTCAAAGATTCATCCACTTATGGTCCAGCTTTTTGACAGTCATTTTGATACTCTCTCTTTCAGAAACTGAAGTTTTGTGGGTCCCCCATCCCATGTGCTCTCTCTCTCTCTCTCTCTAGCAGTTGCAATTGCATCGATCCCCCCACACACCCCCCACTCTCTTCTCCAATACACACACACACTCTCTCTCTCTCTCTCGCTTTTCAGAATCCAATGCTAATTTGCACTCAAAAAACCTCTGCAAATTCTGTAAAAGCAAGAACCTAAAAAGCTTGTTTAGATGAAGCCTCCAATTTTTGGTTTAAAGCTTCAAGCTTTTTCACTATTTCTTGGTGTTTTGTGTTCAGCAATTCTGTTTGTTGAGTCTCAAACAAGCCCAGATGATGCTTCAGCCATGTTGGCTCTCAAGAAGAGCCTCATTTTACCAGAAAGTCTCGGGTGGTCGGACTCGGATCCGTGCAATTGGAACCATGTGGTTTGCGTGGAGAATCGTGTTACCCGGATCCAAATTGGGCGCCAGAACGTTCAAGGTACACTCCCTCAAGAACTATCGTCTCTCACACAGCTTGAGCGATTAGAGCTTCAATGGAACAATATTTCTGGACCTTTACCAAGCTTGAAGGGGTTTAATTCACTGCAAGTGTTGATGCTTAGTAACAATCAGTTTAGTTCCATTCCTGCTGATTTTTTTACTGGCATGTCTTCTTTGATATCTGTTGAGATTGATAATAATCCATTTTCTGCTTGGGAAATCCCGGAAAGCCTTAAAAATACTTCTACACTTCAGATTTTTTCGGCTAATTCCGCAAATATTACTGGAAAAATTCCAGCATTTTTAGGAGGTGATGAGTTTCCTGGTTTAACAAAATTGCATTTGGCTCTCAATAACTTAAAAGGGGAGTTGCCATCAAGATTTTCGGGTTCCCAGATCGAGTCTCTGTGGTTAAATGGGCAGAAACTTGGTGGAGAGATTGGTGTTATACAAAATATGACATATTTGAAGGAGGTTTGGCTTCATGGTAATGGATTTTCTGGTCCATTGCCTGATTTTTCGGGCTTGAAGAATTTGGAGAGCTTGAGTTTGAGGGACAATTCATTTACAGGGCCTGTGCCCTTGTCTTTGGTAAATCTTGATTCCTTAAAGGTTGTTAATTTGACTAATAATTTGTTGCAAGGGCCAATGCCAAAGTTTAAAGAATCAGTTTCTGTGGATATGACAAAGGATACCAATCGTTTTTGCTTGTCAGAACCTGGTGATTGTGATTATAGAGTGATTACTTTACTTTCTATAGCAAGATCAATGGATTATCCTAGAAAATTTTCTGAGAATTGGAAAGGGAATGATCCGTGTACCGATTGGTTTGGGATTACTTGCAACAATAGGAACATAACCATTGTTAACTTTCAGAATATGGGGCTTACAGGTACGATTTCTCCTGATTTTGCTTCACTCAAGTCGTTGCAGAGATTGATTCTTGCTGATAATAATCTTACTGGCACTATTCCGAAGGAGCTCACCACTCTGCCTGGACTTACCAAACTAGATGTATCAAACAACCAGCTTCACGGGAAAGTGCCGGCTTTTAGAAGTAACATCATTGTAAAGACAAATGGAAATCCTGACATGGGGAAGGATAAGAATGCTTCAAGTTCTCCTGGTATGACTTCTCCCAATACACCCAATACTGGTTCTGAAAGTGAGGGTGGTTCACAAAAGGATCAGAAGAAATCTCAAAATTGGATTGGAGTGGTTTTATTTTCTGTAATTGGGGGTATCTTAGTGCTTTGTTTGATTGGAGTGGCAGCTTTCTGTCTGTACAAGAGCAAACAGAAGCGTTTTAGCAGAGTTCAGAGTCCAAATGCTGTGGTAGTTCACCCTCGTCATTCTGGATCAGACAACGATAGTGTAAAGATAACGGTTGCAGGATCGAGCATCAGTGTTGGTGCCATTAGTGAAACTCATACTGTTTCAACCAGTGAAACCAGCAACATTCAAATGGTTGAAGCATCTAACATGGTGATCTCCATTCAAGTACTGAAAAACGTTACCAATAATTTCAGTGAAGAGAATATACTAGGTCAAGGAGGCTTCGGGACAGTTTACAAAGGAGAATTGCATGATGGAACAAAGATTGCTGTAAAAAGAATGGAAGGTGGAGTGATAACCGGGAAGGGGCTAGCTGAGTTTAAATCTGAGATTGCTGTTTTGACCAAGGTCCGACATCGGCATCTTGTCGCACTCTTGGGATACTGTCTTGATGGAAACGAGAGACTTCTTGTTTATGAATACATGCCTCAAGGGACACTAAGTAGGCATCTTTTCAACTGCGCGGATGAAGGGTTAAAACCATTGGAGTGGACAAAAAGATTGACCATTGCTTTAGATGTTGCTAGGGGAGTAGAATATCTCCATGGTTTGGCCCACCAAAGCTTCATACACAGGGACCTAAAGCCATCCAACATTCTACTTGGGGACGATATGAGGGCCAAGGTTGCAGATTTTGGCCTTGTACGCCTTGCTCCAGAAGGGAAAGGCTCCATTGAGACAAGAATTGCTGGAACATTTGGATACCTGGCACCTGAATATGCAGGTAAAATTTTCTTGAAATCAATTATGATCTTTGTTAGTTCTAATTTTCTATCTTATGCTAAAGTTTAAATCTTAGACCTAACTGACATCTTCGGTATTACAATCGCTCTGTTCTGATTCAAAATGAATTAGTGAAATTGGTTCGAAGTCCACACTGAAAAATACAGTATCATTAGCATAGCAAAATGAAAACAATAGGTAGTAGCCTTTTTCTATTATACTATTAGTAGACAAGGTATTTATATCATCAAATTTTTCTGGACTTCGGGATTTCTTTTGGACCTGTAAATGTTTTCACTAAATGTGAAAAATAATCCAAGGAAACCGGGTAAAATGATGATTTTTAGCCTGTGATACATAACCATGTTCTATTGGTAGGAAGAGCATTAATCTCCCTATAACAGTTATTTTGGCTTAACTTGAAATAACATATCGTGCCCGGCTGATCTGGTTTACTTTCTGCATGTACAATTTTCTAGCCTTTATTGTTTTATACATTTTTTACCCCACCCCCCCCCCCCCCCCCAAACTAAATTAATCACATGGAGATGATAACCATTTTTCATGTTTTTCGTTCTCCATAGTGATGTTGTCTACCCCGAAAAAGAAGAGAAATGTTACGTCTCGCTGCTCATCTTCTTATTCAATTTACTATCCATGCACACATGACATAAAACCACAAAATAAGTAGAGAAATGGTCATTTCTTGAAATAGTTTGATGCTCACCAAAAGAGAGTAATGATACATGAGAAAAACAAAGAATTTTCATGTATTGGCTTCCAAGGCATTAAACCACTGCCAATGCATGTTTTTTCACCTAAACTTTTGCATCTTTTGTTCTTAGAGGTGATGAAACAATATATGCCAGTGTTTGAATTTCTTTTAAAGCGCTATATTCTTATGTAAAAATGATGGAAATTACAATAAACGGGTAAGTACTGAGCTCGAAATCACACAATGAACTTTTGTTTTCATGGATAAAGATTGAATCTCTTATAACAAAATAATCTAAGTTTAGTAGTTCTTGCCCCTTCGACAACTACATCAAGCCTCTATTTTTTATATAGATTGATACTTAACACCCGTAATACTACATAGCATTCGTGCCAAAAATAAAGACTCTCTCTCTATTTCTAATTCCCCGAAACTCCCCTTTTAACACCCAAGTTCTTCACTCTAAATCGGGTTAGCCCATAAGGTCTACTTCAAAATCGTAAATTTTCTTTTTCTTTTTTTGATAACTCAGGTGTGCAATCTTCGCCCGACTAATCATGAGGAGTGACGGCCTTCCCCTTGGTTCGTCACCGGGTTAATCCGGATGTGATCACAGCTTATACACACTTGGACCGGACATTCAGCGATTTTCCTCCAATGATCTCTGTCTTCCAACATTTAAATGTTGTTTTCCAACATAAATGTTGTCTTCTAGCTGTAGTGAGGATTCAAACATTCGATGTTCTGTAGAAAATACTCCTGCTTTACTACTGCGCCATGATCGGGGGGCAAATCATAAATTTTCTTATTCCAAGGTTTTGCGGTTCTTTAAGAATTCGAAAAGGCACAACTCGAGTTTGACATCAAGAAATCCCTTGGGAGGGTCTGACCAATAAAAAAACCGTGGGATACACCCGGTGCTCACTTAG